>VXBX01003014.1:2511438-2571963 GCA_013400415.1 Scytalopus superciliaris
GCGCGGCGGGTGGGGGGTGGAGGAGAGGGAAGGCATTGTTTTTTTCCAAAAACTTTTACAAGGAACTTGTAAACATATTACTTTATGCTAAGCCTGCTAGGAGCTCATGGATTTCCTTTTGAAAAGCAGAATCTACACGTAGTCATTTTTAGAAATTATAACTGTTAAAATTATTTCAAATTTGAATCTCTAAAATGTTTGTGGATGATGCCCATATGGTATTAAGAAGGCTAATTAACCAGTTATTTTAATAACCTGAAGGTAGTTCAATACATTTCTTGCTAATACATTTTCTAAATCCTACCATGTTTATACATTTCACTGAGTTATTATAAAATTACTTGTTCCCCTGACATACCCTTGTGAAAAGTAGCAGCTCAGCTGATCTTATCAAGATGGTAAGGTTAAATTAATGACCGATTCAGTCAGTATTTCACCCTTCATTAGCACTGAATTAATTTATTAAAGAAATGAAAGATCATCTTGAGTGGTTTAATGTGTAAATTTCATTTTAAACATGCGCAGGTCCTCATCTATTTACAGAATAATTGATTAATGGTGAAGTTTGAAAAATAAGTACCCTTCACAAGTGGCTGATCATGCTAAATTGCAAGACCTTCCCTCTAACCTGGCTCTGTGGTAAAAGCTAAAAACATGCACAGATTTGTAAAACTGGTTTTAAAAACCAGGCACTCTGTTTGGAGTAAACATTTGCTATGTTAGTAGTGTATAAATAGGACACAGTAGTTCTAATGAATCCATAGCATTTCAGTGTTTCAGAAGGTGGCAGTGATAGGCCTTGAAATTATTACTATGGTTTTACTTTCAAAGACTGGTGAATAAAAGTTCTCATCTGCTTCCATAATAAATATGGAAAGAGTGCTTTCCATACAGAAAATGTGGGGTTTTTTTTGAAATCTACTCATGCATTTGAATAAATGTATGCAGTCTTGGACTGTGCTCTTATAAATAGGACAAGGTCAAACAGCAGGGCAAGAGGTCTTGAAGATATTTCTTAGGTTTCCTTAAATGCTACTGGTGACTCACTAGGTTATCCTTCTTTTGAATCAGTTTTAAACCAATGTTTCTTAAAGTACTAGTGGGAAGTTAGTGTGGGAAGTGCTCTTTCAGATGAGACCATATGCATCCATGAAAGTTTCCCCCGTTCTCTCTTCAAGAGTAAGATTTGGAGGTTTGGATTTTTGTTTTGCCTTGGTTCACTTTATTCCACCTACTGCACCTAAAAATGAATCCTGTATTTTAATTACAGTAGCCATTTGTTTTTTTGAAAAAATGAAAAACTCAGTCTTGATTATTGTTTTGTCATGTGAAGTCTATTGAATTGTATCCTTAGTATGTTTGCAGAACTTTAAAATGAAACTGGAATCCGTAATTCAATCTATAAAATTATTTTACTTCTTTAAAAATAGCAAATGGTGCTGTCTTTTATTATTCTTATTAAATACATGTAGGTCTTGAAAATAGCCTTTGTTAGGTTTTACATTATGTCAGGATTTGTAAAAGTATTTTTGTTTGGTTTTTTTCCCAGTAGGGGGTTTTTTTTTGCTTTTATTGGATGGAGACTTTTTGATAGAAATGTTTCTGTGTGTATAATTCGTAATTTATTGTGTGAAAGACAACACGAAGAACATGTTGAATATTCAACATTTTCTTTTTTTTATTGGATCAAATATGCATATATCAGTCCCCTAAGACTCTGAATACATAAAAAGGCTGTGTGTAATGGTGCACTTACCTGGTTAAAATCCAGCTACTCTGCATAGCAGTTTATTCTGTTCAACACCATCTGGCAATTGCAAGACAGTTATATCTCCAGGTAACCTTCCTTTTCCTTCGCCAACACCATCCAGTGTGTCACAGCTGAAATATTTTTTGTGGTTAATTTATGGACAGCAAAAGGAATGTATGCAATTTCTTTCAGGAAATTACTGTTGAAATTATTATGAGATCCTTAATTTGATAACAGAATCATAAAATAATAATTCATATTATCATTGTGATTAAATAAAAGGTGCTAAAAAGATGAATGCTTTGGTATGATTTCTCCAGTCTAAATATAGATGCTGTAAAAGCTTTTGGAAAAAGACTTGGAAGGAGCAATGAAACATTCAGAAAACCTGAAAATTTTTAGGTATATTTTAGGATCAGATGTTGTTGGTTTTATGCTGCTCCATCTGGTTTCATATTAGAGAAGCTGAAATGAGACAGGCAGGAAAAAATATCTTCAAACGTTTATTGATATTTTCAATTGGTGTGCTCAAATATGTTTGTATTTCGTTGACCATTTGCCTACAAAAAAACTTGGCAGAGATAGTTTTCTATATAAAGGTGAAGAATCTTATAATTTTTTCTTCACTTCAAGTTCAATGCATGGACTTGTTTGCTTAGTTGAGTAGTGGTGATGGGATTTGGAGGGAATATTGTGACGGGGGCAAAGGGGACATGGGAAAATATTGGGAGTATAGCGGAGCGAGAAAGGAAACTCTCTCACAGAAGATTAGATTACTTATACATGAACTATATCAGATGTTGAGCTAAAGCACTTTGTAGGTCACAGTCTGATTTGCAGATTCACTTCTCCAGCTCTGAGTATGCAATGGCTGGGTTGTCCATACCTGCATGTGCTATCACAGGCACAAACTTGTATGCAAACAAGAAAGGTAGCTGAAAACTAACACATAGACTGAGATTATTCAAACTTTTGAAGCAGATTAGTCCTTTGTTAATATGTCCATATGGCTACATAGCAGGTACCTTTCAGTAGCAGAGAGAGCTAAGTTGACAAATATCAGTGTAAACTGACTTTGGACTTCCTGCTAAAGTTCATTATAAAACCCCAATTTTAATCAACCTGTTTCACTCTAATTCAGAATCTGGTGTTTCAACACACATTGCTCATGGTATAATGCCCTCTCCGTGGCTGCTAAGGGACTGAGCCATAGACTTGTTTAATCATAGCACCATGCATCTGTAGGTGCATATGGAATCCTATGGGATTCCACTAGAGAACA
Source organism: Scytalopus superciliaris (assembly GCA_013400415.1). Lineage (NCBI taxonomy): Eukaryota > Metazoa > Chordata > Aves > Passeriformes > Rhinocryptidae > Scytalopus > Scytalopus superciliaris. The sequence goes on from VXBX01003014.1 coordinate 2,514,471, forward strand.
GTATTATGGACAAAATTTTTTTTTTGGGTGATGACCACCAACTTCTCAAGTGAGAAAATTTGGGTCACTATCTGAAATCTTACTTAGGTATTTTCTTTTGTTCTTTGTTTTCCCTTTGAAAAAGAAAGTAATTCTGTGATAATGTGGTTCTTTTAAGAAGAATATCTTCATCACTGTTATTTAAATTGATTTTGCTATCAGATCACTGAAGTAGTTGTGTAATTCCATAGCATCTGTTATGTATTGATAATCCAATGCTGCTGAACTGAATTTGTGAAGATTATCACCAATGTAATGCATTGTTCAGCAAGGAATAAAGAAGGAAGAAAGTAGAGGCAGCATGTCAGGACGTTATAGCTTTGAATTGTATACCATTCTTTGACTAATGTGCATTTTTATGCAACCTTAATTGAAATGAAGTGTTTATAACAAATATTTAATCAGGATTCAATGATTAAATACGCAAATTTAATTTTGCTCTTGTTATTTTTTTCCTAGGTAATCGATGCAGATGTGATTTAAAGACAAAGTCTAATTGAGTACTTTCATTTTGTGAAAAGAAAATTAAAAGGAGAAAATACACTTTTTAAATTAGAAGTAATGATGGAGTCACAGGGCAATTTCTGGGGATTAATGACTATCTGAGAAAGCTGAAGGCTCAAGGCTTAGCTGTGGGCTGTTAACCTCAGGTGGTCATTAATTCTTCAAGTAATGCTCCATGCCCTGATCATTATTACAACTGAGCAGGGATGGAGTAGCAAGTTTCAGCAATTAAACCATCAGCAATATTTTTAAATGCATATTTTTCTCTCACACTTGGATATTCTGACACAAAGTAAAGAATTAATCAAACTGTTGACAGTATCCAGTCAAATCCTTGGTGTTTTTCTTAATTTGTCTGATCTGTCAATGAGGACATGCCACATTATGTGACTGCATTTGTTGAGCTGTCCTGGTAGCGGTGCTGCACAAACATTAAATATACAACTGTGTATATATATATGCCCCCAGGGAGCCTCAAAACTTACATGGATTCCCATTCTCTCTCTCTACTCTCACTAATGACGCAGATGCCACTAGCTTGACTGGCATCAAAATTATAGTGCAGGTAGCATTCTGTTGTCTTCACCATTCTACATGCTAATTTCCCCATCTTTCTCCAATAAAGTTGTAGCTAAACGGCATTTTGCTAGTTTCTTTGAGGGTGTTGTATGACCTCATTAGTCAAGGGAGAAGTGAGATGGAATCACCTACAAGCCAGAACTTGTCAACAACAGTGTAAGAGCTTGTACCAACATACCACTGATTTGGTATGGGTTTTTTGATATGGCTTCATGCAGTGAATTCTGGTGATCTGCAGCCAGAACATTGCTCAGTTCTGTGAAGAGTCAAAAGATATCATGCTGTTGCTTTCATTTGAGATCAATATGATTACCTGATAACACCATGTTAGGCTAAATTTGCCTCTACCTAAGCATTGCATTCAAACATATTATGTAATTGATTCACATACTGAGAGTCTACAAATACTCCCAAGTCTTGGCAAAGCATGTAGTTTTCTCTAAAGTCACTCCCTAAGTGGTTCAGAATAAAACTGTTGACATGCTTCAAAATTCTCCTGCTAAAACATTTCAGCCTATGAGTCAAGGGCAGATTAGCAGACAAAAACAGCTAATCCAAAAATCAGCAGTTTATGCCTGACTGGAGCAAACAGAGTAATGAAGCATACAGAGCTAGATAGGTCTCAGTAAGATGTTAATAACAGGTCTGCAAAGAGGTGAGCGAGCCAGTCATGGCAAGCCACTTTCTAGAGAGACTTCATGTGAGAAAAGAACCAAAGATTGCTGGGAGCATACCCTAACCAGCAAAATCATTGTCACAGCATCATTGTGAGCATGGAGAGCCCATAGAACATATGTAGCATGCCCAAGCGTTTTGGTGTCATCTGCTGGTTTAAAGTGCAACATGAATGAGAATGTAGGGCCTGCAGAATAGGCATATGAAGATTAAAATGTGTTATGTTTCTTGTTTCACACAACTTTGAAATTTAATTTATTAGTTCCATTTACATTAATGCAAATGTGAGTAAAATAAATTATTCTCAAATTAATGTAAAACAATAAAATTTCTAGGGCAATTTTCATTATTTAAGTTGATTATTATGGTTAAATGTTGATAGGATAAATGCATTCACCAATTAGTCCACTGAATAATAAATCTTTTATTGCAGTTCTCTGCTTGTCAAATTAAAGCTCTCTGTTTTGATACAGTATATTCTGAAACTTGCATTTGTGGTTGTGATCTGCTATAGCTGCTGCATAGAGGAATAAATTGTATGCTTGCACATTTTGCCTGTCTGTCAGCATATTGGTAAACCACTTCATATGCAATGTAAACATTAATGGCAGTAAAGTTAGAGTTATGGCTGCTACTATCCCCCCTACCTACACCATCCATCTTTGCTCTGTCAGTCACAATATCTGGAAGTAAGAATTTCTATTTTTAAGCTCCTTCCTGAACTGATGTTTAATAGAATCCTTCTCCTTCTGATACAGTCCAGCATAGTCATTAGTGAGGAAAATAACAGCTGCACTTCAGTGATTACTATAGAGATCCTGGCATATTGGGCTTGGGGGGAAAGGAAGAATTTCATGTGTCTGAATCTGTGACAAAAGAAGTGTGGTTTAAAGTGAAAAATAAGCCTAAACCTACTTCTGATCCATCTATTTCACAGCTATTTTCACAGATTTTTATCTCATACCTTCATTTGATCTTGTTCATAGCACAGTATGGCAACAGGTCTGAGAATAAATGACAGGATATTCAATAACTCATTACTGTATTGGAGTTCAAGTGAAGTACTGCTACTTCTCTAGCTGTTGCCTAAAAATACTGGCAGCTTCCAACTAGTTCTGTGGATGGTGTGTGAGAAGAAGAATGACTTGCAGATCACTTGTGATTTTGAAAGATGAGAGAATTAGTTTGCACCTATGATGGACGTATCTCTGACAGTTTCTGGCTAAGTGTTTCAAAATTATTGTAAAACAGCAAAAGATATTAGGTACGACTATGAACATGAAAACAATAAAAATTTGAAAATTCAATTCCTTAGTGTTGAACTCTGAATGTTTGAATTTCCCAAGAGTCTTCTTTTTACTTTTTGCAAATGAAATCTTACTTACCAAAACAGTTTTCAATCACTGAAAGCTTTGATTTGTATATTTTAGTATTTTTGCTAGATTGCCCTCTCAAGGGTAATATTCCTATTTGTTCCACAAAGAATACATTTGATAGTCTGGCCAAGCAGAAGCTCTGATACGCTACCGTTTTGGGTTTGTTTTTTTTTTTGNAGGGTGGGAACAAGTTTCCAACACTTTCCAAGCTCTGAGAGAAGGAGTGAGGGTTATGCTCCAGAAAGGAAGCCATATAGGGGTGATTAAACAGGCCTCCACTGCCTTCCTCCTCTTTCATTCTGTAAACATTTGAAAAATCCTCTTGGTTATCTAAGCTCACGTTAAGTCACACAATGGTTACGACTGGTTGGGATGCTGCTATCTGCCCTTACACTTCCAGCAAAATATATTTTATTAGCAGCTAGGGCATCTTAGCCAGGTATTTCTGCTTATAGTCTTAATCCTCTGCTGTGTTCTCCAAGTGTTCAGTAGGTTTTAATAGTAGTTTAGATTTATGTACTTCTGCCTTTGGTAAGATCTAATTTCATGTTTGTGATTACAGTTGAAACTATTCTCTCTGTAGATGTCATATCTCATATCTCCATCTCATATCTAAGTTCAAATGTATGAAAAAATGTCAGGCTTAATGGCTGAGGAATATTTTCTCGGATTAAATAAAAAATAGTAATAGAAAAAGACTTGTTTTTCTGTTTAAACCCATGATTTGAGCCTACTTTACTAGATTTCCTTTTTTAATTTATTTCCTAATAATAGGAAATCTCCATATTCTGTGTATAATCAAACATACACTTTATATTTTGTATTATAATTTTAATATAAATTCACTTAAGCATTCAGTGTTATAACTTCATAAAATATATCAAGTAAACAAATACAATTAGTTTTCACAATTACAATAAGCAAGGGAGAAAGAATTTCTATCTGTGTTCATCATTCTCTCAGTATTACTAAGAAGGGGTGGTTAATTTCTAAAAATATCCACACGATTTCTGGTGCTATAAATTATTTTAATTATACAAATTGCCCAAAGTCCATCAGGGAGCACACTGAGGCTACTACTTGGAGGACAGACACACTTGTATCCAAATGGCAGAGATATGCATTGTTGTCTTTCTTAAAGAGTGCATAATAAAACCTTTCATAAGGTTGGCTTTACTTTTATATTCACAAGTCTACCACTTCTCATGGCTCTCATTCAAGAATGAAAGAAGTCCCTTATTGGTTTGGTTTGTGTCTATTGTTTTGATGCAAAGTCTGCCAGAATCAAGAGAAAGTCTATTATCTATGAGCTGGGCTGGCCTGCATCACTGCAGGTATTCAGCAGCTTCTCTGGATTTGAGGGTCAGACTTCATTCACAAACAGAAAAATGAGTGATTGTAGTTTAGTGGGCACTGCTGAAGGCAGAGATACAAAGTACAGTGGAACTGAGAGCTTTCAAACACACATTCTGTCAGCATTACAGCCAAGGGATCCTGGTGGTTGCTGCTGCAGAAATCCAAACATGGGTCTGAATTTCTTAGCTTGGGGTAACAGTAATGGTGACAGACATTGGTTGAGGGAGCTGTGGGTGGATCCTTTTATGGTGCCAGGGGTCAGTTTGTGCAGCTGTGACTGCTGTTGGCAGCTTGGTGAAAAGTAGCTTCATTCTGTCACCAAAAACTTTTCGACAGTGAGAACTGGGCAAAGACTAATTCCAAAGATTAGTTTACCCAAAACATATAAAAGCAAGCAATAAATCCTGCCTACAAAGATTTGATTAAATTACTTCCTACAAATGTGGACAGAACTTGAGTAAGGGACTGGGAGTGAGTGGCCTCTCATACCTTACATGCTGACAAGTCACTTGTATTTTCTCTGCGTTAGTTTGTTTCTAGAATAATTGGTATTGACTGCCTGAAGTAAATTCATTAACTAGATTGAGCAGAGATAATTTTATAATAACTGATGCAAATTCTCTACTTTTTCTTTCTTTTGTTGTTCTGTTACAGAATAAGGATCAGATGTGAAAAGGAGGAGGCAAAGGAATTCAAATGCTCCAAGTTCCCCATAGTGTTTCCAGATGCAGCTGGAAGTGATGCTTGTTTTGACTCAACAGAAAAAGTGAGTTGCATAGCCAATGAATATACTTGTGTTGTAGAATCATCTGTTAAGACTCATGAATGCCAACCTATAAGATTAGAATCTGACTTTATGCTATTGTTCATGATATTAAGACTGAAGAGATGTCTTTTTCCTCTCAGATAATGGACCCCAGCAGGAATGATTACAAAGTCCTGTGGGAGACGTTATCTGAGTTGAGTTCTGTAGATAGGTCGAGTGTAAGGCTAGAGCTTCATGACTCCTTATCTCTTACAGTGTTGCAAGTAACAATGTATGAGCTTGACTTTGTTTTATGCATTGGGAGTGTAAGAAATGACAATATGCTTCATTTTTATAAATGCAGAAAGTTGTTCCCAACACTAGTTTTTCCTTCTCCGAGGCAGCTCTGCCTCCTCCATTCCCTTCTGTAACCTGTACTAGGATACTTCTCTGCCCCATGCAAAAGAATGCCTTTATAATAGAGAGTTAAAAGTAAAACTGAATTCAATATCACCATATAAGGCTACAGCCTTACATGATTTTGCCCATAATATTTTTTTACCTTTGTTTCATCAGTGTGAAACTTACAAATGAGCAGAATTCTTCTTCAGAAAATTGAAGTGATCTATAGGATATTTTTTCATTATTAATTATTAGATACTTAAGAGAATACCAGAGTGGATTGCACAGGGGCAAGTTCACTGGAATTTGTTTTACAGGGAAATTTTGGAGTGTGACCATTCGTATTAACTAATGTCTGTTCTGTAAGATGCTATCTCAGTTCGTTGTGAAAGACACAGAACACATTCCTCCTTCTCCTTTATCTGTCATCTTTAGCTTCATTAAAATATGGATTAAAATTCTTATCTTCCTTCTTTATTCCCATTAAACCACTGTCACTTGAAAAAAGTGTTGTCCCCTTGGCTGGTTTTTACAGTGTTATTGTGCTTTTCTGGTGTAGAAGTGTATGCAAAGTTTTCCACTTTCAACTTTTCATCCAGATAGCTGTTTGGAAAATACTGGGATGCTTTTATGCAGAGAAACAAGATTTTTCTCTTTTTCACTTCTTTTGCCTCTATAGTATAGCAGTAATTTTTTCCTCTGACCATTGACCTGCTCCCCCAAAATTACAGTTTTATAAAATATTATGCCATTCAGTTAGCTATTTTTAATGTGTGATTTCTTAGCAAACAGGCCTTTTTTTCTCACACTATATGTGGAACATGCTTCATATTGTGTGTTTCAACCAGCAGTTTAAACATGCCTCTTGACTGGTAAAACATGAATGGCAGTCTCACTAGCCCATCTGTTGAAAGTATTTTTGAAGTGCTATAGCACAAGCCATAATATTTATGAATTTTCATATTTGTTTGGATAGTCACAACATTTTTTAACGTTAACTCTTACTTTGTTTCTGGTTCTATTGCCACAAAGGAAAAATACTTCAGAAAGAAAAACATACCGGAGCCTAATTTTGCAAAGGCAAAAATTTTACATCAAATAAGCAAAAAAATTGGGTTTTTTTTCTTTATATTTTCCTGCAGAAAATAGCATATGCCATGAAAATTTTGGGAGCAATTTTCACACCTTTGAAAGCACAAAGCTTATGTCTGCTCAATTGTGTTGTCAGAGTTGAGAGTAAACCCAAGAAAACTAGTATAGCTCCAGCAGCATACAGGAGATTGTAACTAATGTGAGAGAGAGTTGCGCTTACTTGTAGTGGTTGTTCCCTTTATTGGCTCTTCCAGATAAGATTTTTGAAAATCAAATGAATCTGCTGCGTAACGAATATTTTACAGAGCCAAATATTCATAATATAAAAACAAGGTATTCTAACTCACACCATGAATCTAAAATAAGTATCATGCAACCAAACCTGTCTTTGAATAAATCCAGCAGAACATGATTAAATGTATAGTCAGTAGGTTATTCAGCTTTCATTAATTTTCCTTTTTCTATCATCATGTTTTTTCTAATATGCCTTCAGGTTCTTCTTAGCAAAATGTATTTTTAAATCCTAAGCATGTTTTCTTCAAATTGTGTCATGCACTATAGTTTATGCATATATGAATGCAGAAATTAATGTAGCCTGTTCGTACATTTATCAGATTATATCTACCCCATTAGTCTCCCTAATGGACAAGTAGTAGTTCCTTCTGTATCTGCTGTGCTGACCTCACCCGTCAGGGGGCCCACAGTGGAAAAGATTCTCCTGTTCACAACAATATAATTTACAGCCTTCAAAAGGATACAATGGTGTTCTTCACAAGGGTTATTTATGTTCAGAGATATTTTTAGCACGAAACATCCCTGGAAGTATTTAAAAGACTGTAGGTGTGCTATTTAAGGACATGGTTTAGTGATGGACTTGGCAATTGGTGGAATTGGGTTAACAATTGCACTCGATGATCTTAGAGGTGTTTTCCAGCTTAACTGATTCTGTGATTCTAAGGGGCAATGCTGTGTCTAACTAGATGGGAATGTGGAATTCCTGTTGTCCAAGAGCATGAGTGTTTAAGTATAATCAAATTTGTCAGTTTTGAACATTCATTACTAAAGAATTAGTGGCTAATTCATTCAAGCTACATTTATATTTTGTACTTTGGCAGATATATTGAAGGCAAGCTAAGAAATTAGTTCTGACATAAAAAATATTTTCAGGACTTCTAAATTCAGCATGCTACGATGAAAATTATTATACTTTAAATCAATAAAAAGTGATCTAGATGTGTTCTGTGAATTACAAAAATTTATATATAGAAGCATTAAATTGCCAGGTACATTACCTTCCAATTTAGTTTAAGTCAAATCAAATGAATACTCAGCATAAAACATTACTACAAAGAGTAACATGGCCACTTTCAGTCATTAATGTGCATCTTTTCCCTCTGCAGTTTGCTAGTTCTTAGGATGATGGAATGATTTTCCCTGCAGTTTAAACAGATTGAATAATTTTTAGATACATTTCAGCTTCTTGTATGCCAAATTAGAAGTATGTTGTGAAACAAATGCTGTAAGTTCTGCGATTCTCTTCTGTCTCAAGAACCATGATGTAAAATATACTCAGTGGATAAATAGCACTTTTTATGTGCAATGAGTAGCTAACTATTTTTGCAATTATGATACTAATTTTTCTTTTCCAATTTAATGTTATCATTTAGCTGTGTTTTACTTGTATGTTTTAATTCTCTGCATACTAGATGATTGGTATATTGAGTATTTTGCTGAGTTATTACAATCTATGAAGTTTGTTTAATTTGCATAAAGTCTGGGAATGTGTTTGTTTGGATGTGGTTTTTTTCCTTAAGCTTAAATTCAAATCTCCCTATAAATTCAAATGTCTACCCTTATATAATGGGTATGAGACATATCACACCATTCTTTGGAGGTAACCATGGCATCCATGTATTAAAAAAGTGTCAACTGATTATCCTTCTTCTTCATCTCACTTTAGCTCCTTTTATGTTGGATTATAAACAGAATATGGACTGCCCTATATCCTCTGTATGTATCCTATTACTGTCTTGGGGTCCTGTGGTGCCTGCAGGCAGTAATATATGCAAATAAAATTCAGAGGGCCTGCTTTGCAAAGGAGTTGGAAGAAGAAGTCCTATTAGGTTTTTTACAAATATAAGAGACTCTTTGTGGATGGGGCATCTTTTTCCAGAGAGGAAAATGACTGGTCTAAAGCAAATCACAGAAAGCACCATCACACACCAGTGACAGCGACAAACACCCTCCATAGGCAGTGGCCCCTCTTCAGTGTCAGACCCGCATTCCACAGTTACTGTGCTTCTTTAGGGAATGTTCAAAGCCAGTTTTAGCTGATTAATGTCAACATAACTGACTGAAGTTTTCTCGTAGTTCAAATCTTGTCAATAGTATGGATGTCATGCATCATCTTAGGTTTGAATAGCAGTGAATTAAAAGGTAAGAACTGTGCCTGCTCTCCAACACTGCTTAGCCAGCAGAAATAATTCCATATTGAAATAAGAAGTTGCTTTTATTGAAAAAAAAAAAGGTACAACATTTTTATGATCTGGAATTGAAAATATTATTTTTTCACTTAAGTAATATTTACAATAACCATTGTCAGGCAGTATAGGAAGAGGAGAACAAAACTTAAGATCAAAATCTTAAATTTTAAGACATGATTTTCATTGCGAGGTGAATTGAGGCACTGTTTTAGAATATCTCACAAGTTCTTGCTTTTATTGCTATTCTGTCTGGTTCTTCTCCACTGACACAGCTGGCACCTCTGACTTTTTCTGGCATTCACAGCTGACTCTGTCAGTGTACATTAAGAAGCCGGTAGCTGTCTCATGCTACTCCTTTAAATGATGAATCCTAAACCAAGGCTTCCTCAAGTCAGAGGGGGGATGTCTATACTAAGAAAATCCTAGAAAATTAATTCTAGCTGATGTCTAGTATAACTCAAGTTCTGTCCTGGAACCAGCTGAAATAACACTGGTACCTAGCTTAATTCCTATATTTGAATAATTACTGAGGGGGTTTAATACCTGGGTTTTATAGTTCATGGTTGATTGTGCAAGACGGAGAGACCTATTTAAAGAAGTCCCTGAATCAGTGGTGCCAATAAACTTACCTTATATTCTGACTTAACGATTTATGAATTTACCTAATTTTTGGTGGCTTTTAAGAATTCTTCTCCAGTATTCCTCTGTTTGTTGGTTTAGCAGAGGTTTGTGAGACTTGTTGGCACTGAAATGTTACTTAGCAATTTGCTGAAGCTGTGGTTTTTCTATTGCTCTCCTGCTGTGCATGAAATTCACCCATTTATGTCTAAGTGTGACAGTATGAAATGAGCAGGAATAACCACTATTTGTTTTATCATGTCTTAGGGACAGATTTGTCAGCCTTTCATCAAGCAATACTTGCACTGTCCTCAACAGAATTTCTGTGTGGTGAAGGACTGTTGCAGTTTAGTGCTCTGAGTTTTTAAATATTACACTCTTTGTGCCTGGGTATTGACAAATGCACTACCGTAACACCATATTTATTCTTTATTGAAAGTAGAAGCTTGCTTTGCCTCCCTCTTCTTGATTCTTGTTGATGTCAGACAAATTTACATGGATGATTGCTCCCTTAGCATGCTGATCTATCATTTTAACTGTGAGATATCCCCATCAGTGCAAACCAGAAGAGATCACCAAAATTCTGCTATTTATTTAAAGGACTGATTAACCTTCAAAGTCTGATTTATTCTTTATTTACCCATCCATGGTCTCCCACACATTTGTAATGTTTTTATATAAACTGTTCCCATGAAGCAGGTGACTTTACATTAGTTCTAATGGCTCCTTTTTCTGAGTGTCTGAGCCATGTTGCTGCTGTATCAAGCCTGCTGAATTCCTCCTTTAGTAGAGAGAAATGCAATCAGAGCTCTAAGCTCTTCATTTTTGTGAATGAACTTCCTGGGAGACTGGAAATCATTTATGTGACATAATTTTCCCCTATTTTCTTAATTTCTTGGGGGTTTTTGTTTGGTTTTTCTTTCCTCCTTGTGCACACAAAGTATCACTTAAACTGCAGTATTCAGTCAGAGGTATCGGGTGTGATATGCGTTCTGTCCTGTGTAGTATTGTCAGATGGGCCACAGTAGGTTCCTCTTTCATTCATGTAATTAGAGATCACCTGAGGAGCACAATCTGTGCAGAAATTGCTCATCATGATCATGACTGTTCTAGTAGGAATTCTCATTACTGCTCCCTGCCCTCTCCCCAGTGGCACAGTGTGATAGCACTCTATCATCCCTCTGAGTCCACTGCCAACTCTTATTTATCATCTCTCTTTATGTAGTTTTAAATGCATCCATGAATGTGACTGAAGCATGTTCCCATAGGATATAGATAGACTTCAGAACCTTCCTTAGACCAATCAGTCTCATTCCATTTCTGTAAATATATAAAATTCCCAGAAGTCTTACTGGTGAGAATTGGAGAGGAATTTTAAATATTCAACTCCCATTTGAGAATCTGAAAAGTATTCCTTCTATCTTTAAAAATGGTAATTTTTCTTAAATTGCTGTTCCTCTCTCACTTGCTGAAGGCAGTCAGCACACAACAAACAGATGAAAATATGGTGCAGCTTCAAATAATAAGATCATGTCATTAAAAGTTGACCCAGTGTTCATGTGTTTTGGCACCGTCTTCAAAAGTCATCTTGCAGAGCTATAGCACTGCATTGACTAGGAACTGGACAAAATGGTCCAGGAACAATTTTTTGGTGGCAGTAATGAATTTTCTGCATGTTTGTTTTTTATTCTGTGACAAAGTGAAAACAAAACATTCTAAGTGTTTCTATGTACCTGGAATTCAGTTGATTGAAAAAAGATTTTCAACTTGAGTCTCCTCTGTATATCATCTGAAAAAAGGAGTGCACCCTGAACGGATTAAATTGATATTACCTTATGGTTCCCGTCTGTTTGGCTGAAAAAGCCTTATTCAATTGAAAAATCTTTAGTTGAAACCACTTTGGACAGTTCTTAAAGGCAGTCATTTTTACCTTCTATTTTTATAAGTAATTTTTATCAGCATTTTTACAATATGTGAAGAAAAGGGATGTCTACTAAAAGAAGAGCCCAGACTAATGATAATGGTAGACTAGGTTAAAAATGGAGACTTATAAGACCAGAGCTGTCCCTACTAAAGCTGTATGTTTTAGGTTTTTACAAAATACACAGAGAAATGTTAGACCCTTATGAATGGCATTTACACAAACCAAAAGTTTAGTATTATGATCTTTTTCCTAAGGATTTCATGTGCTCATCTGACTTGACTCAAAACCCTGAACGCTTTCATGGAACAGGATATTCAGAGAAATAAAGTCTTTCCTTCAAAAAAAGGACCTTCTCTTTTAGGATGAAGTTAAGATATATTAATAGCTAAGATATTCTTATGTGCTATAAGGCCAAACTGTGATTTGCTTCATGGGACTTTCTTGTTCTCTCACATTCTAAAACACTGTCCAAATTTACAGAATATACAGTAATCTGGGCAAGACATCTCCAAAATTTCCTAGTGAAGCAGTTGGCAATTTATGAACTGGTTTCACCTGCAACCTAAATGTATGTATGGATTACAGGTCGTAAAATATTCTGGCCCTAAATGGCAAACCTTCGCCATCTTTCAACACATGCAACTTGGGCTAGAGAGAGAAAAGATGTAAATGCCACAAGTTTACTGTGCTTTGAGTGGCATCAGAGCAACAGATCAGATTTCTAAATCATCATCTTTCTAAATATGTTTTCTGTATTCTCATTTAATTAGAGTTTAAGAGTTTATATCAAGGCACTTTCTTAGAAATATTACAGTTTCCTGTATACCATAATAGAGAGAATATCATTGCTAACACCTTTTCAAGAGACTATAAAATTGGGAATTGCTGATCTGATTCTGAAAGTCTTTCAAAACTGATTACCTTTTCTGGAGTGCTTCATGTAAGAATGTTTGGCTCCCATTTTAACAAGGACATCCAAGGAATTTTCTGGTGGCAGCTGGCTGAGTCCATTTTCATCTCTCTCTCTTCACTATGGGGTTAAGGAGCCTGCAGAGCTTTTATTAATCTCAGAACAGAGAGTATCAGTGGAGTTCTGTCAGGAGGAGTGACAGATGAGAGATCAACTTTTAAATGCATAGTCAAATCAAATATATGTTATCCAGAAGAAGAAACAGGGACAGACCCTCAGACATCTTGTTTGGATTAAAGTCCTATCATTCATTTAATGTATATTAACTTGAAATGATGGATGTAATTTCCTATAAGTAGAGTTGTAATTTCTGACTGACTAGGAGCAGAAGGAAAGCTTTTAGAATAAGACTGAACTTCAGAAACCTACATCTCATTTGCATTTAACAGGTATGTTGAATTCCTCTTTCTCACCAGAATCACTGCCAGTGGTATATCAGGAGTTCTTAAATGTTGCTTGCTTGTTTGGTGGTAGGTGAAAGAAGATGTTTTCCTGTTATTGTTTGAACAAATACTGATACTTTAAGTAATTAGTTACTATCATATGATCCATTTTAAGCTTATAAAATTGCATATTTAATGATATTTTCCTCCAACACCATGGTCAGTTATAAAGTTCCAGTAATAGACTGTAAAATCTCTATAAAAGTGCTTTTGACTTTTCAAGAATGAGTCCTCTGTCTATTGTCATTTGGTTTTATGACTGCAAGAAACCCAAATTTTGTATGAGTTGCAAAATGAGGTTGAGCACCAATTGAGAACCTTTAACAATGTGTATTGGTCATTTAATGCTATTGCAGATGAAAAACATGCTTTCATCCTGTTTTTGAAAGGTTTCAAGGGAACATGTATTCAAAAATATCCATAATGTAGAGTCACAGATGTGCCAATATGAAATCTGTAGTTTAGACAAAATTTTGCATTACTGGGAAACTAACACAATTGATTGGAAATCTCAGTTAAGGTGAAGTAGCAAATAAAATAGATTAGTCTTTATTATAAGGTGAGTCAAATGGAAGGTAACTAGAATAGCTACTACATAATTAAGGTGCAGAGTGCTGTTATAGGAAAGCTTTCAGAAAATTATTTCAGTGTCTGCACTTGGGTTAAAGGTTAAATTCACTCTTTAACATTTCTCAGCAAGACCTTGAGTGTCATTGGCATAGTTGGAAATATTAAAGATCACCATTATACTTTTCCTCCAGAAAATGTGGTGCAGCCCAGCTGGTGTTCTAATTTCTGTTACTTCAGTTTTCTTTGAATAACTATATACTCTTTTAATATAGTTTCTCTTAAAATAAAATTTGAAATGGGTGTTTTAATTGAAGGTAGAGTGTTGCGAAACATATAGATCAATATATAAACATGAGTGAAACTAATTCATAAATCCTGTTTTGGAGTAACACCTTTCTGTTTCTGCTATTACCATGCTGAAAAACAGTTAAGGCATATTATGCCTTGCTTTCCTCTATAGAGTGTTTTGGGGTTTTTTTTTGTTTGTTTGGTTTTTTTTTTTAACTTAACATATAGAAAGTTCTTTGTAGTTATTTTGGGTTGGATTTTGTAGGAGTATGCTTCCGTAGCCTAAAGTAAAATCTCTTAATTGCAGGGAGGGCAGAATGCGTAGTGCATTTTACATATTGAATCTTAATTATTTCATCCATATGTATAGTCCCATCTGCTTAAGCACGCTGCACTCAGAGAACAGGGTGGCCTTCTTCCTCATTCCCCCACCTTGAAGAGGATTTCAACAAAGCAGCATAATCTGTTCCAAACAAATAATTAATTCTTGCTTGAAACAGACCTGGATGGCATCATAAATGGTTAGCTGTAACTTCAGCTGCTCCCCAGTATGATACACTTTCAATCCACTTCTTATAGAGACACATAAATAGCAATAGGTTTATGGTCTGCCTGGCTGCACCCCCATATTGAATACAATGTGTAAGGCTTTAGTACCTGAAATTTCCCTCCCTAAACATCTTTGCAGACCAAAATCTAAATTCACTCTGGAAAAATAAATGAGAGACTCTTTCAGGAGAGTACTGAATAATGAGCTCATTTGGTATCTGTTATACCCATGTTATTTAAATCTGTTCATTTGGCTCCTTAGAGCACACAGAGTGGGTCATTCACTTTTTAAGCTCTTCTCTTGAGCTAATTATTCATGAAATTTGCATAGGAGTATGTCAAGATGATAGTGATATAAGATTGTATTTGTGGGAGTTTAGTACGTTTAGATCTGTTAGAATTTTTCGAGCTCTTGTGCATGGATTTTCAGATTTCAGTTTTGAATAAATTAATAAATATTATGAAAAACACCAGATGAATGTGTTTTGCCATAGAAACCTGAGAATTTGATTGAAATTTGTGTAAGTAATATTAAATGCTTTACCATGTTTATCCTGTGGTGATACTGTTGGTAAGACATGATGTTTAGGGCATGGTATTTAGAAGGTATGAGAGAAGCAAAAAGAACATTTTACATTCTTAAAGGTTGAATGGATTGCTAAACAACTTTGAAGCTGCTTATGAATTCAGCACAGCTGCAGAACTTAAGCAATGACTGTAGCTGTTGCACAAAAAGTACTGAACAACAGTCATGTTCCACACCGATTTGATTCTTTGGGCTGGGAGGGGACTATGGGAAATACGGTGTTAGTAAGGAATAACTTATTAGAGTTCTGAATTCATCAATCAGATTAAAGCCCTGGACATTTAACTTGAACCACCAGGATTAACTTACTCCAGAACTTTCATCATTGGATGTAACAGTCTCATTATAAATTCTCTTTTGTTTTCCTAAGCAACACTGTTAAATCTACATCCTTTGATAATCCAACTCTTAGTGAAAAGGATGTTGAAGTGCAGCAATTTACCTGTCTCATAAGTTCATTGTAGAAATAATTAACACATAATTTTCCTTATTCATATCCATGTTTTTCTTGGATATTGGTCTTCTATAGATCTAAAGCCAGACCATAAATCTCAGTTTCATTTTTCCAAGTTACTGTGATGTCATAGTTCTGGTAAGACTGGAAATATCAAAGGAATGGGATTTTATACAGTATATTGGCTGTATGGTTTCTATTTCTGATTATACCAATACTTATTCAGGAGGCTGCAAACAGGGAGTGAGGAATGAAAATGGATTTTTTTTTTTCTTTCTTGAGGAAAGAAAATTGAGTAGAAGTTGTTTGTTTTTATCAGCTTCTATTTTTTTTTTTTATGCTAAAGTTCGTTCTTGCTTTCATAGTAAATAAAAATACCTTACGTCTCTTCTATTTCCATAAGCAAAGAAGTACTTTTTTATTTTCTTAGAGTCAAGGTAACTATTTTGAAACATGAGGCAGGAACATTTTGATTACTTTCAAAATGTTGCCAGTTCTATTTTGTCACATTTTATTTCTTAGAGAAGACACGTTCCTGAATTTGTTTTCCTCTGAATAGTACTTGTGTCCTTTTAACTCCTTAGAAACATGTGCATGTAGCTTGGATGATTTTAGCAAGCTCCTGATGATGTACACATTGCAGAAAAAAAATAATGCATTGTACAGGAATAACATGAACTCAGCCCAAAACATGGGCTGGGTTATGAAAATAAAACAAGACACTGGCAGAAAAAAAACCCATATAGAACACTGTACGTTCTTTCTGCAAAAATTTTGCAATAGTGAGATCAATTTCCTGGGATATTTTTTAATGGGAATTATTATCCAATATTTCATATAGAACGTCAAATAAAAGAAAACCACCAAGGAAGCCAAACTGTATTCTAAAGTACTAATATTTAAATCTTTTGCTCTCTTAAAAGTACTGTGACTGGAAATTATAATTGTCCTTAATTTGTTATTCTTATTTATTATCCTTAATTTGTTATTTGAAGTAGTAATTAAGATCATTAGGAGGTCATTAAAAGAAAAAATATTATTTCTCTCCATTTTTAAAATGAGTATGTCTGAAATTGATAGCAATTCCCCTCTTATTTTCTGTCAGACACAGAAATTTGAATAAAAAAGAAGCACTGAATGATTTATTTAAAAAATCCAATACATGGGGTTAATACTGTAACCTAGTTTTGAGAGGATATTCTGGAATTTATATGGTTAAAAATATGGACACAGAAACACACACATACAAACTTCATGATCCTAAATAAGCTTTAAAAATACATGACATTTTATTCTCTTAGTCTATCAGCCTGAAGATAATTGGGATATTTAATCTAAAATTTACTAAACTTTAATAAAACTTCTTAAGAGACTCAGTATTTCCATAAAGCAAAATTAGTATTCACATAAAGACTTCTCTAATTCCTCTTGCTCTTGTAGCTGAAAGCTCATGCCTGGACATGGACTTGTTCTCAGAATAACTAGGAACATGCATCACCAGAATAACAACAACTGGGAGCTCCTCTTTCCTTAAACATTTAAAGAGTCAATGACAAGCCACTGCCATGCATTCAAATAGTTTTTCTACCAATAAGCAGGAGAGGGACCCTGATATGGTTTGGAGAATCAAATGATACACTTACTTATATTTACTCACAGGGAATGGCTATTTTTGTAACCAGAAAATAGGAACAATCAGGTCAGTTGTCATCACCTAGATTTCTCATTTTTTTAACATCTTTTGCATCTCAATTCAAATAAGACAGTAACTTTTGAGATTCCTGCCTGATTGCTTGCTTGGGTCACACAGTCCTTGTCTTAAAACTTTTTACAGAGAGAACTATCTAATAGTTTAGCCGATCTCCAGGTGTTGCATACCTATGGTTCAGTCCCAATGACTGTGTACTTTAAGCAAAATCTTCTCCAATTATTAGTTTTGCTTTTCTTTCCCCTCTTCCGCTGCCACCCAGCTATTTCTATTCCCAGCCTTCAAAAGCAGCTTTCAGTATCCAGTGTCTGGAAAAGAGCTTCTGCAAGATTTGAAGCTGTACCACAGATACAGTACAGTGAAAGTCTATCCCATCAGGTTTTCCTGCTCACTGGTCTCTAACCATGACAAAAATGTCTATTTTGTTACTCTCTGCTGCCCTGTAAATCTTGTAGGTTATAAGTAGTTTCTTTAAAAAGCTGTTCTAGTGTAATTTTGTTTTCTTTCTGACCTGGCCTTGAGTAAAGGGGCATAAGAAGACAGTTTCAATAATACGTGGAAGGGAAAACCACAAGAAACTAAAAAATGTTTGCATGAGCAAATTACAGGAATCAAAAAAAGCATGAATCTATGTACACATCTTTATAATTTTGACACACAAGAGGTCAAGGGTGTTCTATCTTGTCTTAAAAGAAGTTTTCAATAATTAGTCTGGTAAAAGCAAAATAGCACCATGTAAGATAATAAAAACTACAAAAAGCAATGCAGATAAAGCAAAAAGGACATTTTCATTTAATGGAAAAGAAATTCAAGTCATTGTGTAGAGCCTTGCTGTTCCCTGAATCATCAAACCAAATAACCTTGTACACTATTAAATGACATCATTTAATTGCATGCACTTTTATATTAAAATTTTAGTTGACTGTGTAAGAAAATATACTCCTCTGTTGAGTATAACTGCATTTTTTGGGAACAGTTATGGCTCCTTGAGCTATATATACCTGGAACTTACTGATGGTGCCCATATTGCAGCTTTACTGGAGTTAACATTTGCAGAATTCCAGTTCAAGCGCTGCTCTAATTATCTGATCAAAGTCCTTTGGAGGTAATAGCAAGAGGGAAAATACTTTAGAGAACTTTAAAGTGTGAAAATAGAAAGGTTACAGCAGTGAGGACTAGTCCAGGTTTTTTAATTTAAAAGTAATTGGGTAACTTTGAATATTAAAGCTTTATGATGCAGATGTGATTTCTTCCAGCTGTATACATAACATTGCCTTTCTCCTACATTGTCCTTGAATCATAGCTTGAAAACTTCAGAAACTGTATATTTTTGCATTTAAATCCTAATATCCAACAAGGAAATCTGCAGCTTTCTCAGCTATCAATTTACAGAACATAATTCCTTGGAACACGTCCCCCCCCAGTCACAGAAAATCACATACTCAAGTTTCATTCATAATCCAGTAACACACACTCTTTTTCCTTTCCCTGCAATATGGGCATACTGCTGCAGTTTGGTCCTGTTGGCACAGTTATACACCTGAGAGTATGGTCTGTTGGTTGAAAGGAGTGAGAGAATCATTGAGCAATTAAGGTTTTAAGCTGACACTTAGAAGTCTGCAGAATGCATCTAGTTTCTTTATATTGAGCTGTAAAATAAGCAGCATCTATCACATGTTTTCACAACTTTCTTCTGTCTCCTCTGTTCATGTTCCTCAAGCAGGATAATGTTTATTCCTTTGTGAGTTTGTGAGCTCTAAATCAGTAGAGACCCTACTGAGGATCCCTAGAAGTTAACTGTAATCTGTACTATGGGAATATACAAATGGGTGATTTTTGAGGTAATGTAAGAGACCTCTTATTCCCAGTGCGAAACTGCAAAGTCCTTCTATTTAAATGTATTCTTAGGCTTGAAATTTTGCCTTTGTTCAGACTTGACACTTTTTGTTCATAAGTGCTCCAAGTTTCACAGGAATACCTGGCCCTTGGATTCTTCAGGAACTTACAGAGGTTTGTACAAGAACTAATTTTCTCCTCCCCTCATAATAACTGTATCCATAAAAAATAGTCCGATCTTTGAGATTTTTCATGAGAATAGAGGAAGAAAAACTTTCATAAATGATTTTATGAATTCAAAGATGGTTGCAAATACAGGTAGGGTATAAGGTGACAACGTTTCATATTTCTTTGGTGGGACATTGCACTCACAATCTTAATCTTACTGAAGTACTGCCTTGTGGTTACACTAAAATTCCAGCTCTGTGGTCCTTATACAATTGTTAATTTAAGTGTCAAGTCAGCTTTTTATCATTAGTATTTTCTCCTTGGCAGATGAATAAACTGGAAACTGAAAATTTTCATCCTTTTTATCTGAATGTAGATTTTTGTCTGTTTAAACTGACAAAATTTATGATCGTTAAGGGCAGAAAATGTCACAAGACGTTGCTTTCACAGTGCCAAATTCTCTAACTCCCAGCAGTGATAAGTTAACTTGGACATATGTATGGATTTCTATTTATTTATAATTTTCATGTTAATTTTTCTCCCCTTTATTTCATACTCATGCATTGATGGATCTCATAATGGTCTCTCTCAATTTTCTGTTGCCATCCCTCTAGTTTATCTATTCTGAGTTTTGGGTTTAGTTTGGTTTCCAGTGTCCATCCCCCTTATCAAAGAAAGCAACTCAGCAGTCACAATTTCAATTATAGCAGAGCAATAATGATAGATTAATGGAATACCAAAGTGTGGTATGCTGAATATGCTTCAATTTTAATTGATTCTTGAGTTAAAAAGAAATGCAGTTACTACCTTATTTCCATAAGTGTATAGAGAAGAAAAATAGCAACTATAAGAATGTTAACATGAAGTCTGAGTTAGAACAGCAAATGATTACTAGCATGCACAGCTTTCCAATTTAGTAATTCTCATGTCAAACACAAAGAAAATCAATACAAATCAGATAAATACTTTTGTTTTCCAAGTAGTATCTCCAGTACTTCCATTCTCATGCAGAAACACTGAGAACTGAGTCATAAAGGCATTTGAATAACTTCTGCCCATTTCTATGTGTTGCATGTCAAGACTAACCCTGTAGGTTTTCTGGAATTTGTCAAAATTACAGAGTTACTATATTGCACAGATAGTTTGCATGTTAAATGAATATTTTCAGAAAGTATACTGAAAACAAATTATACATTGAAATAAGACATCTGATGCTTGAATCAAAAATAACATTCTGATGCATTTTTATTGTGTTATAAAGTTTTATGTATAAATATTATAATATCCCCAGCATAGTATAATTTTCATTTTGTAGTGTTGGATGTACATATACATGATTTTCATTTCTAGGTTTAATTTAATATAATGATGTAAGAAATGTAATATTGATTCAGCTCAAATATGTTGACAAGTTGTTGACGTGATAGATAAATCTAATACTAAGTAGTTTAATAGTATTGCAATATTAAGTAGCTTAAATACTATACTTGGTAAAAGACCCTTGTACTTCTGAAAGCTTTTGTTAAAATGCTGTGCATAATATTATTAGCAGTAGATGCAGAAATGTGCCTCCCTGTGCATCATATGATGACTTCACATAATATCCTGAGTGCTGTCATTTGGGGAATAGCTGCTTACACTGAGTTTCCCCTCTGTTTTCTTAGCTCTGATACACTGATGGTACTATAGTGTTTCCTCTGGGAGTGTATTATTTAAAAACAATGCACATTTTTAAAATCTAGTTTAAAATTGTTGCACTTAACTTGCTAGTAAAAGCAGCACCAAGGTAGCACATACACTATTCTGTCTGTTCTGCCCAATAAGAGATTTAAATTAGAGATTGATGATTGATTACAACATTGATAATAAATAAGAAGCTGACCTCAGCTGCAAATAGGGGCCGAGCAGATGGCAGATGTCTATGTGATGCCCTCTTATGTGAGGTAAACACGATAGCTCTTCCTCTCCCTTCAAACACCACTTACTTAGCAATAATCTTGGCCATTTGCAATAATGGCTCAATCTGTCCAAGGAAAGAATTCACTCTGCTTTGTGCTACCACCTTCCCACCTATTGATGAACACTGTTACTTGCTCATTTTCGTTGACTTCAGTGCAGCCTTTAGTGTCATGCCATTTTCTAAGATGCACAGAGATTTCTGTCTTTACAGTTTAGTTTCATTTTTGTCCACTTTTCTGTTCCAGTGTGCTTTTGTGTGTGTGTCTATGGCTGTGTGTGTTGGTGTCCCGGTACCAAGACCTTCCCTGCTGAAGTTTACAAAAGCTTCTTTTGGTGATCTGCATTAACTTTCCTCATTAGTTTATTGTGCCCTGAAAATCCAGATACAAAAAGATGCTACAGTGCACTTCTGGGTTGAAATGTCAACGTTTTGTAAAAAATCTGAGCTTTCTAAAATTGCAGTATCAAAAAGAATCTTCGCTAAAGGCGAGGGGCCTGTTTACTGCACTTTCTTTACTCTCTACATCAAAATACAGTGCAGAGGTTTTGGGAGCACATCTCCCCTTACCTCTGTTTTTCCTGGTTATTTCCTACTGACATTTACCTATTTTCTTATTTACTACCTTGTATGTGATGCTGTGAGAATCCCTGGTGTTTGGGATAACTTTGTGACACTTCTCTTCCTTTGGAAGTCCCCTGAAAATATGCACTGCTTCTCTCAAGTTTTATCCTTTCTTTTTGCTTTCACTTACTTATTTTTATCACTGCTACTGTATTATTTAACTTAAAGCACTCCAGGATGTATTTTGTACACTATGAAAAATAGTTATATTGTGCCTTATTAGGGAACCATAGGGTCTCACATGTAATTTCTATAAAGGAAATCACAAGTTGGTTAGATTTGGTATTCAGGCAGACGTTATTTGACAGAGATAAGAACAGATAAATATTACAGGGTTAATCCTCTAGATTCTTTGGCTAAACCTTTAGTTGATGTTACAGCTCTCTTCAACTACCTTTCATTATTTTCCTTTTCTTTCTTATGAAACATATAAAGAAAGGACTATTGTCACATGAGACAGGAGTGACTTCATGTCGAATTATATGTCCCTCTATTTAAATGCATTGTTCTATGAATGAAACATACATTAAACATAAACTGAAGAAGTTGTTTGGAAGGAGTAAACCATTTATAGGAATAAAAGAGAGCAAACACTTGTATAAAATAATACATTTGGATAAATACTTATGAGATAGTAGGAAGTAACTGTTTTTGATCAGTTTCTGAGCCTTTCTCTTGATATCCATAATTCATGTCTGATGTGAAAGACTTACATGTTAAAATTTTGAATTATCTATCACAAGGAAATGGGCTGTCTAACACAGAAAGAAATTCAAAGGGAAAAATATGGATTAATTTGTTGTGTAGCAATCTGGAAGCATGGACTCTCTAGGATATCTGAACTCAGGGCTCTTGAAATGAAAAACTGAACTCATGTGATATAAAGAACAAAGGAACAATTTAGAGGGCGTATTTTACATCCACTGTTTTAGTTCAAAGTTTTTAATGTCTGTGGCTGTACAGATTGGTGTGGTATGTGTTTAAATGACAATCAGTCACTTTAATAACTAGAAAAATGTGTTAGAGGGTGTTTCAGCTCTGATGCTGAATGAGAGATGATATAAACATATTGTAAGTATCTAACATACACTTACCATGATGGTTTTCTATGTTGCTGGATATTGCAAGCTGCTTCTCTTCTGCTTTAAGATATAGCATTAAACCAACACTTTGAACAGTTCTTTTTCTCTACTGTTTCCAAGAAGAGGGGGGGAAAAAAAACGCCTAAAATTGGTTACATGTATTCAGGTTTTTAGGACAATTTCAAAATTACCATGGACATTTGTCTACAGAATATGGGTATAATGATATTTAGGAGAACCTGGGAAACCTTTTTAATTCAGACAAAAATTTTCAGTAAGCTTCTGAGGAATACTATGCAGTTGTAGCTTGAAATAAATGCTCCAAATGAAAGCATGCAATGGTTTAGTCTGATCCTGCTAATTTATTTCCACTCTACTGATTGCCTTTAACGTGTTCTGTTTTGTGCCTTTGGGTGGCCTAGAAATATATATAAATATATATATAAATATATATATATTTATGCATATATATAAATATTGCTGATAGCTATATATTTATGGGCAGATGGACAAATTAAACCCAACTGAGAGGCACTTGTTTTTCTTCACAAATGGAATAAAGTTTGTTTCTTTGTTTTTATCCATATCAAAAATGCAAGGAAGCAAAATTAATGTCTGCAGTGGTGGGTACAAAGCAGAAGGATATATTCCTCTGCTTCCCAATCCCCTTCCCTCCAAAACAGTTTTCCTGATGGTATTTGAAATCAAATCATGTGCCACAAATCATTCTGTTTCTGTAATGGGCTCACAGGCCATGCAGTTTTAGGGGGAAAGAACAGTACTACATAATCCCTTGTAATCCTGTCTTGCCCCAAACAAAGCAGTTCAGTGAGTTGTTTTCCTTCCTATCAAAACTAAGTTTTTGTTCAGCTTCAGCATTTTCATCTGTGAATCAATGTCCAGAAGGGGGGGGGAAGATAAGGGAAGAGATAGACAAGAAAATGTAAAGACACAAAAAGCCTCACAGAATTTTGATCAGTCATGTGGGTTGATGCTCCAGGTTCACTCCTCCAGAAAAGCTGCAGCCTATCCATGCATTTCCTAGAATGGTCCCAAGAGTTCAGTGTATTTAATTTTTGGTCACTGCAACAGATAGATGCTTACTAGGTTCAGAAATGCTACAAGGTTATATTGCATTTCAAATGTTGTGGGGTCTAATATTTTTAGCATTTATAAGACTGGGGTTCAGTTTGACAGACAAAGGAAATAATGAGTCAGCAGTCTTGAAACACAAAGAATTTGGAGATATTTGCCCTGTAAGATGCCCAGT
Source organism: Scytalopus superciliaris (assembly GCA_013400415.1). Classification (NCBI taxonomy): domain Eukaryota; kingdom Metazoa; phylum Chordata; class Aves; order Passeriformes; family Rhinocryptidae; genus Scytalopus; species Scytalopus superciliaris. The sequence goes on from VXBX01003014.1 coordinate 2,538,769, forward strand.
TCAGAACAGACTACTACCTATGAGTAAAAAAGGCATGCAAAATGTGTGAACACCTCTGAGATGCACTGACTTCAAAATCTGCTGTGACTTAAGTTGTTATCATCAGGGAATGAATTTGGGGCTTTGGTTCCTGCTGTTTGTTTTGAGACTTTTTAAGAGTTCCAGGAGCATGCTTGAATCTCTAACCTTATTTTAAAAATGGTGGAAAAGTGAGCTCTGGCTCCAAGGCAGACTATGCAAACTGACTGACACCCATAGCACTGGAGCAGACTGTTTGCAACCACAGATGCAGGCCTTGTACCAGGATGATTTCACATCATACTTACATACTCACGTAAATACTTCAGTATCCCTCAAAGTTTGCATAGGATATTGTCTTGGAGAGAGTTTTAGCAGTCCCAAACAGGTTAAGGAGAGCTAAAGCAACAAAAGAGTTGGCAGTGTAAATGACAGTAAGTCCAATACTTGGCTCTTTCTGTAGCTCACTTTTATTTATGAGTATTGCTAGAGCCAGAGGATCTGCTCCACAGGAAACTACACAGCCTGTGCTTCTGTAGTCAGTAAACCAGGTTTTTGTGAGATGTTCAAGGAAGCAATCTCACTGATTTGTTTATCTCCCTGAACAGACAGGGTTCTCTTCATTCAGAATCCAGTCCCTCATGAGGTTTCAATCAGCATGGTCTTAGAGCATATGGATATTGAAGTAGCATATTACAAAGAATAAGAGAGAAAAATAGAAATTACTGGCTATTAGGTTACCAGATTAGCTAACGAGGATATAAATAAATGCGTAGATGTTACTATACTGTAATTAAATACAATACAAAATGTGTGGGGTTTGGCTTTCCAAGTAACAAAAGAACAGTGCAATGCTGACTCTGCATGTCCGCCTTCCTGTCTAGAGCATAGTTATTATAGAAAATAAGTACTCATCCAAAATACTCAAAGTCATTCATTGGCTACAATAATTTTAATAAATATTTCCTAGATTTGGGATTTTTTTTTCAGCTTTCTATTGTATCTTTTCCAGAGAGGTAAAATATCTTTTTTTCATCTAAGTTAATGCATTGTTTTTAAACCCTGAATAAATAAGGATAAGCTACATGTACTTTAGAAGCTAAATGGAATTTTGCAACAGGATTTTAAAGATCCACTCAATTAAGCACACAGTGGAGGGGATGGTGTGTTTCTTTGTTTGTTCTGCAATGAATTTTGGTTTCTAAGAGGCATTTGCAGTTGATCACATGCTCTGTTTATCTGGCTCAACTGATTCTTTCGAACCCTTGTTGCCACTTCTGGACAAACTGCAGTCAAACAATCTATTTCTTTTGTTTTGTTCCATCACAAAATGCATCTTTGTATTCTTTAAGACATTGATGTCTCTCTGGTTCTTGGGAAAATTATTACATAAATGGAGGAGACAATTTCATGAAGTGTCTCTGTGAGAGGTGTATCAGCCGGTGCATGATTACTAATGCTTCCTCGCGTTTATACAAAGGCTAATCAAATTCTTAGGGTGTCTGTACAGACAAGCATGGGATTGTTCTTGGTGTATAAGACCAACATTTCTTGGCAGATATAAAAGACAGACATAATCTCCTTAGCTGCCTCATAAACAGAGGGATTTATCAGTGGGCTTGGATCCAGAATATTCAGATACGCTGAAACTGAAGATTCTTTCTGAGATGTATTTCAGCACATACCAGAAGGAACCACAAGTCCATCACCCCCAAAGAGATTTTCTGTTTATAGTACCTTAGTTGCTTACACTTGAAAAAGCTGCAGTGAAACAAGGCTACCTAACAAGCAATTGTCCCAACTTTTAATTTATGGCACCAACAGTGGAAGGATGCTGATTCAAAGGCCTGTCATGTTTGTATTTCTCCCCTCAAGCTTAGCATTTTTCTTGTCATAAGAATTTGTCCTATTTTTCTACTCCTGTCTAACGTATCAGGAGTGCAGAAAATCAGAATTAATTTGCAAGTAAATGTAAATAAAACACATCAACTCAGGCAATCTCCTTTAACTACCATGTTGTGGTATTGAAAAATCACTGTGTATATATAATATTTTAAGTGATGGTGTAAAGTCTTGTAAATCCAAGCTGACTATATGCTTATAGAAAGGTGGGTACTTATCAATATAGGACACACAAGTAATTACTGGGGCAGATGCTGCACTCCACCGAGAACATCCTAATTATATAAGAAGGCCTACATGGTTTTGATGTCATTTCCTGAAATGGCACCATGTGTGTCAGATGTGTAATTTCAAGGATGGAGTGACAAATAAGCAGTTGGCTGATTACTAATATGGTAATTTTAGATTCTCTAATTGTGATGAGTAACAGTCGCCCAACTTTACCTCTTGCCAAAAAATCTGTCACTGGCAGTTAATTTAATTCCATTGATACTTGGTTATTTTTGTTACTGATCTAAGTAATCTCTCTGGAAAGTAGTCCAGGTAGGATGTGGTATAACAGGGAGTAAGGGCAAGGAGCAATTCAGTGGTGATAAGGAATGTCGATTGATTCAGGGTCCCCTTCACATTCATGAATGTGTATCTCTCAGTAACTTATGTCTTTGTTTTGCCTTCTCTCTTTCATAGACACGGTAGCTCAGGATTTGGAGGGGGTGGGTTTTTTCTCCTTCTTTTATTCCTGTACCTTTGAACAATATGAACAATCTCCATAAACTAAGGAAATGAGCAAGTAAGAGGTGCTAGTATTAAAGAAGGAAGCCACATGTTGATTGAAGCCAAGTGGAAGGGAAGGACAGGTGGGAGGGGACCCTGAGGCTCATGGGGAACTGGAGAGGATCCATAAAACAATTAATATACCTATGTACAACAGAGATACAGGCTGATATGAAGAGATGCTCTTATATCACCTGTCATGAAGAATGGGACCACTGTGCTAATCTTTAACATGGTGACTTCCTTGAAAGGGTATTTTACTTTGTTTTATCACAAAGGATATTGGATTCCAGATGACATTTAAAAATCATCATTCAAAGCAGCATTTTTTTTTATTTCCTATAGGAGAGTGTGCAAATAAATTTAGCAGGTGTTATTAGAGCTGGTAGGGGGTGGAAAGCAAAAAAAAATTGCTGATAGGGATTTTCTCAGTGTGTCACTGCTGGGATCCTGCAGAAACTGGACAGTCAGTTAAAGCTGCAGTATGTTGTTCTTCAAGGGAAATCTATCTTTTTTTATATGCTTTCACCTGTGAAATCTATTTACAGAAGAATAATTTCCCATTCACCTTTGCTAAAATCATTTTATTTTGTTACTCAAAGTGGAAGGGCAGTCTGCAACTATGTATGGTGATTCGTTATCAGGAATATAAATGAAACATTTTTCTACAAGCTCACCTTTTTCATTTTCGTGTGGGCCTACAAAGTTCAGTGGTTGGACTATTCACACACCACAAGCTATTACACTCTGTCGCTTTTACCTTGCTTTCATCTTCTTTTCTTTTTCCTTAACACACGTTTGCCTAAAAGTAGGCCAGCATGATGGATTGATTGTGGACTAAAATACCTCTATATCCTGTGTTCTGGATTTTCCAGCTTTAAAAGTAGTCTGAAGAAAATGTGCTTACAAGAAAACTGATGTATTCAATTTATTGTTTTCTATTGTCTTCAGTAGAGTTTATTTTGAAAAAGAAAAATTAGTTCCTGAAACAGGAAAAAAAAAGGTCTTGATTTGCATTAAAGTTCTTTTGCAAATTCATTATTTTGGGGGGAAAGGATATTTGTTCTCAAAAAATACACAAATCTTGACGGTATTGCTATAAAGACATGGGTAAAAACTGTAGAATGAAGTTGCCATTGGTGAAATGACATTTTTCTGCTAGAGGAATTCTTTTTTCAAGATTCCTTTTCTGATGATTAAATTCTCATTCTGCTCTACTGCAAGGCAAGAAAATGAGCACTTTCCCTCTATCCCTGTGCTCCTTCCATGCTCCACACTTTTCCCATCTTTTTGATGCCTCTTGTTGCTGAAACTTTTTGCTACCTTTCTAAAGCCTATCCATCTCCCACTGTCAGTGGCTTAGTTGGGACATCTCTTAGAACAGGTACTTGAAGAGGATTTTTGTGAAGATAATGAATTGTTTTCCATAAGCAGCATTTTGAACGCAGAGCTTGTCAGTACAGACACTTCAGTTATTTTCCTGGCAGGACAAGAGCATACAGGCAGAGTTAAATTTTCTTCCTCTAAATTCACTTGTACCTTTGTGCAGGGATGAGTTTTTAGTATTTTGACTGAAAAAAAGACTTAAGCAGTTTGTAAACCTCTGTATATTCCGTTTTCTCCATTGCACACTGCAGCCTTCCTGATGCTACTGCAAGAAGCCTCTGTGAGGTGTAACGAAAACACAATCAACCATGTCGTTAATGTCAGGCTGTGTGTGTCACAAAATGCCACAGCATGGCCAGTGACGCAGGTTAGGAAGGAACACGTTGTTGCTGGTCAGTAATTAAACAGCCAGGGGCTGAATCTGGCAAGAAGCAGCCAACTGTGCACTTATTATCTTTGTGGGTTTTTGCCAGCTTTGTGGGGTTTGTTGGGTTTGTTTGTTTCTTTGGGTTTTTTGATTATGCAACGGTAAATCCAAATTCCATCCCCCATGGGCACTATGGCTTGTGTCAATGGGACCATGTTTTCTGGTTGTTTTGGTGTATTTTTTCAAATGAGCCTCATATGCCCTTCCTTTTGTTTTTTTTCTCTCTCTTTCCTAATAATGGAGAGAAGTACTATGAACCTAACTATGCATTTTGTATTTACAGCACTCATATCATATGTCTTCTAAATAGGTAGCTTTATGAGCAAAAAAGGGAGGGGTTTTCCTTCTCTTATTCCTTCCCTTACTATGAAAACACTCTCTGTGAGATCTGAAGTGATTTCTCCCCCAATATCATACAGCTTAAGTGACACTGAGAGAGCGTGGATTAAAACTGTCAAGTGAGGAAACAGAAATTTAACAAAACATTGTTAAGTTACTTTGGTCTTGGCTTGTCCCTGGCTCATAATACACCTTTTCTGAATTGCTGTAAGGAACAAGCACATAAGATACACTGAGCAACCCATTCACCGGCAGGAATATTCAACAATTGTAAAATACCATTTTTCCAAGTAATTTCAACATGTCCTGTGGTTTAAAACACATAAACAAAACAATAAACAAAACTCAAATTCTTATCATGCCCTACAAAAGGTTTTAAAGCTACTTTTTATTTCATGAATGCACATTATTGGCTCATTCTTTACTAATTACTCTGCATTATGCTGTTAAATTCTTAAAATCAAGCAATACCATCTTAATTCTTAAAATTCGCATTTATTTGAATAGAATTGGACTTTAGTATTTCAAGTTAGGATTGAGTTACATAATGTTATGCAGACTTACAGCCCTGATTTTGCCTTGTTTCAAACTTGTTTCTTAAAATTAAAGAAACATTAATAATGCCATGTTGAATTAGGAAAAGACAATACTTTTAATAGACTTCACAGAGATCACATGCTCGCTAGTGCAGATAGTGCTATGCATTTTTTCAGAAAAGAAGAGGAAAAAGTGGAATTTTTGCCCATCAAGGTTGACACTTGGGCTTCTCCATATACCTTTTATTCCTTACAGAGCTGCAACATCACAAACATAAATGTTCTTACACCTTCTGTTGAAATGACTTTGAACATTTTCAAATAGAAAAAAAACATGTCCCTTATCAATGAAGAACATATTCAATAAAGTTATTTCCAAAACAATATTTCAGCATATTTATTGACACTTGCAATGACCATCTAATATTGTAGTCTTGTTGCAAAGTTTTATTTTTCAGAGATTGCTGAAAAACCATTGTGAAAAATGTTGTAGTGGAAAATCAAAGATAATTTACGTGCCTTCAGCAGAAAGAGTAGAAAACTAAATTGTACTTTTTCAAAACAAAATATGAAAATCAAATTCTTATATTATTCAGGGTTTTTTTTACTTTATATTGGATTCTCTAAACACATAATTATGCTACAGTCAGGAATGAGTGCCTACTGTATTAGTAGTCCCATCTGACATCAAGGAGAATGTAGAATAATAAATTGATAAGCACAAAGAGAGGAAAGGCAATGTTACAACTGGGGACCTGCAAAAGATATAGCAAGAAAAGAATATAGAAAATACATAATTTTCAAAAATAGCAAAGTGAAATAAACATTTTAAACCTTTGAAAGGATACTGTTGCTAAGTTGAGAAGGATTGTGTTGATTTATTAATCATCTTGAACCCATAATAACATTTTCATATGAAATTTAGCAATCTGAACATTTTTAAAATATATAAGGTTAAGCCACAGAGTATATCCAGTTCTGTCGTAGGAGTTCACCTAATTAAAACATGATAGTTTGACAGAGAATGTGAAACTAAACCCCGGTAAACTATATATACTTTGGTAAATTGTAGAGTAGAACATCAAGGTTAATATGCCTGTTGCTATAAAAAAAAATAAAATAAGGAAGGATTCATTAAAGGCAAGTTTTAAGATCCATGTTTTCAGATACTTAAAAATTTGCAAATCTGTAGCAGTTCTGGCTGAAAGTATGCAGAGCTGAATGCTTCAAGAAAATCCATTTCATTTCAGCCATAACAGCAGTCACTTGAGTCAGCCATTTATTTTTCAGCCATATGATGGTCAAGTCTGTGCTAGTGAAGAGAAATGACTTGACAGACGCTTTTCAGCAATGTGCTTAATGTTTTTGTTGATGAAAACTGTAGATAAATAGATCTAAGGACAATTAGAGGGTTCATGTGGATCCAATATCATCGGACTATTTGGTCTGTGAGATACAAGACAAAACAAGGATATGCATTGTGAAGAGGTGGCCACTCTTATCAGGCTTTTAATTTGTGCAAATTCAATTACATATCAGATTGAGCTAGTTGACATTAAATCAAGGAAAATTCATCATCCAGATCTAAATAGGAAGTTAGGTCTCAAACTGAACTGTACTGTGGCAAAGTCCAGGTGAGCTCAGTAAGGAGGCAGTACACAATAGTCAACATAATTATGTCAAGAATAATTAATTTCTTTTTTAAGAAGGGGGAAGAGATTCTAATTAAGTGGTAACAACAGTTAATATAAAGCCATCCCCTTTTTTTTTTTTCTTATTGGCACACAAGAACCCTGCTGACAGAGGTGAGACTAGGTAGAAATGTTTCCACTTGTCCTGAAAGTTTAAATTGCTATCACATCTTTGAGGTGCTTAATCATTCCGTATAAAATTCAGAATAGGATTTTAAGGAGCATTAGCTATCTAGCTTCTTTTAGTTTTTACCAGAATTTGGAAAGGTAACTTCTGTCTCTTTGTAAGGATCACAGAATCACAGGATGTTTAAGTTATTCATAATGTTCCACCATTGCATTTACCATGTGTGAATTTTTTGTGCTGCTGTCCTGTCTGTAATGGCACTGGGCATGTTCAGTGAGCAGCCAAACCTTAACCAGTTACCCAGTTCCTGCAGGAGCTCACCACAGGCTGCCAGCTGAGAATTCAGGGAGCTTTCCAGAGAGGTTTTGCAACTCTGCCGACCCATATGTCTCTATAGCAGTATGATCAATATTAGACAGACAACTCAAAAGGACGTGGGTAACTTTACAAAAGGCAGTATAGACAGAGAAAGAGGGAGTTGTTTTGCTAGTTGTTATTATATAATCTTGCTATAATAAAGTACTAACACGTGAGAAGATAAAGGAAACCAGAACATGCTAAAAGTTCAAAGGGCTTTCCTCGGGAATTTGCAACCTTCCTTATTGGACTTGGAAAATATGTAGGCTTGTGAAGTCAGTCTGAAATCTCTTGCACTGATGCTGCTGATATACCTGGAAAATAAAAATGCAGACAAAAGTACAGCCACAAATCTGTTCACACAGTCTGTAGCATTGAGCTGTGCTGATATGCTCTCACTTTGCTTTATTTAAAATTCATACACCATTAAATTGCATAGAACTTTCCATTAAAAGCTGCTTTTCTCTTAGGACACAGTTCTACTTTAAGCTGGGAACAAAATCTTTCTGGTTCAGAAAATATTATCTATGAGAGAAAGAATTGGACCTGGTTGGTATAGATATGATATATTTACCTTTCTCAAAAAAAAATTTCATTCTAAGGAAACTATAGACAAATATGCCTCTCAAACCTGTATGCCATTTATTTGTAGTCTCCATTTTCACTTTACACTTTGCTGTGATAAATTATTTTACTGTTCTGAATGTGTGATAGTCAGAACCACTCTTCTGCAACTTAAGCTGAAGTTCGTGAAAGTTGTATTGGAAAGTTTCCTTCTTGATATCCATAAGGTTGTATCAGGGTTGGAATATGAGTTTGTAGTTACAGTAATTCAGATGTTCCTACATTCTTTTCTCCTTCAGTCTGTTATATGAGGAAAAAAGTGCACCTAATTTTAATATACTTTTAAGCCTGCAACACATTTTGAAAGCTACTATTAGAAGATATTACTAGAATGCTTGAAATACTTTAAACAGATTAATACGTACCTTAGGCCAGACTTGTAAGTGGTGTAAAGCTGGAGAACTCTGAAAAGTCAACAGTTATTCCAAATGTCTGGCCCTTCAAATTTAATCCCAGTCATTTGATCTGTCCTAGAGAAAATTTCATTTTTCACACTCCCATGTGACATGAAAATTGATATTCACACATTAAGGTCTTAACTGGCAATGAGGATTCTGTGGATTATACACATAGCAATATGGAAGTTTAAAAAATAGTTTTGCTTCACCAGATTTCAATACCTATTTGGAGTGTATTCAGTCTGGGTTTGTTTCTAAGGATGGAATGGCAAGCATTCTGGAACATTAGTAACAGGTGTACTCACACTTCTTCTTTCATATGCCTATGACATGCCTGTCTTCTGTTCATCCTGACTCCAAACAATGCTTTATTTCTTAACTTCTAGATATAATCCCTCTTAGGATATCCTGTCCTTTTAGAGAACATGATAGACTAAGAACCCAGGTGAGATGGTAAAATTGGTGGTGAGATGGCCTGTATGTTCAGAGGAGGGGTTGTGTTTTAAAAGCAGATCTAGAAATCAGAGAAAAGTTTCAATATTGAGTTATTCAGCAGTCTGGTGAAAATTTTGACTATTTAGCAAATTATTGCATTAAATCTCAGACTGTTATTTTTTCCCCTAAGTTATTTTAGCAATTTAATAATGAACTACGTGTCATAAATGCTTTGAGCCAGTACTAAAGAAAGTCCACAGACTGTATGATCTGGCTTCCTGTTGTTATGGACAACAATAAATTGTATTCATATTTACTTGACAGAATTTTTTGTAACTGTTACAGGTTCCTGTTTAGTTTGTCATTGGATTTGGGCACTTGTATTTAGCAAAGAACTTTTTGCTGCCACACCTTTGCAATGGTGTCCCTGAGGGGAAAAAATGGACTGTTTAATGCACTCTTGTCTCAGTATCAAGCAAACTTCAAATGTATTGTGTGGCTCATCCTTAAAAAAAAAAATAAAACTTCTACAGAAGAACTAAGAAAGGTGTAGACTTTTAGTCTGTGCATAATGTCATGCTGTTCAAGGATATGCTCCAAATACTCAGGGAACAACTTGTCTCCTCTTAGATATGTTTTTAATTTAAAAAAAAAAAAAAATATTTTGAGGTTAGAGTGCTTTGTACTACAAAGTGTCCTCTCTCATTTGTGAGTTATCAATGTTTACTCTATTTTATATACTCTCTTTTATAAACCCTCATGTTTTGAAAATACATATGAAGTGCTGAAATACATTGTAAGAACATAAGAATATTAATAACTTCAGCATCCTGTAATAAAATATTTTGCATAACTTCAATAACAAACAGTATTTATGACCACATCTTTTACTTGACTGGTTTCAAGTGTTTCAGTATCTATGGAGGGGCAAGTAAATCCATATCAGCTGTTGCAAGCAAATATTGCAGTTAAAAAAATAAAGGACAAAAGGTCAGGTTAGACTGATGTCTATACTGCATTTGAAGAAGTTAAAACTCCAATTATAAATCAAATATTAATTTCTATTTAGCTTTATTAAGACCCTGACTTCATATTTTGTGCAGCTTTGTTTAGAAGTGTTATCAAAAACACTACCAAGAAATTGTGAAAGTAAGTATTTATAATATGGAGGTTTCCTTCCACTTTCTTGGCTTAATACCTATTAAATTGACAGAACAGAACAATTGCTGCCAGGTAACAACAAATTTTTGAAGTTTGTTGCCAATCTCAATGCAATACATGAATCACTCCTTTTTTTCCAGCTGTCACATTTTATTAGCTATTTCAATTCACTTTGCTTGCATGAGGTCTTTTTATCTTGTAGTTTTGACACAGTTCTTCTATATAAAAATTTCACTAAACTGTGAACTTGAAAGACAAGATGTTACCTGTAAAATGTGATGCTGATTTATAATTGCTACAGGTTACATGAATGAATTTTGGTGTTTTCAAAATACACTTCCCACTTTGGACTTAGGATTTCAGAAAAGTTCTTTAAAGAATTCACTTTGGAATAGGAATCTCAGTTCACATGAAACTAAAGTAAAAGCACAGGAAATAACAATGAGACAGCTGAAACAGGCTTTTTAAAAAGCTTGTGCATGCTTTTCACTTCTGTGTCACATTCTTTATGAGCAAGGGAGGTGCTGGTCAGGACAAGTCATTTAATTGTCTGGATGGCACCCTCACTCACTTCCAATGCACTGTGCTTCCATTTACTTAAAATTAGAATAATGCATACCTTATCTTCCATGCACGTTGCATTTAGACTGTTCTATTTGGACTACAAAACTTGTGCCACTTCAAGGGATGTTCACATTGCTAGGATACTTTGTTCTCCTTTACACATGAGCAGTGAGAGTCTAGGTGGAAAATATCACATGTCAGATAATCTGATAAGGATGGTAACGGGTGATGGAACCTCTGTGACCATAAACACCAGTGTTGCTAATGAAATGAGTATTTATTCTGTCAACTGCTGACCAAAAGATTTTCAAGGCTGTTTGAAAAATTTTAATCTTTCCCTGGGGATCTTTTTGTATGTGTATATGCTCCTATTAAGCAGGAAAGCCTGACTCACAAAAGTGATGGAAAGAAATCCACTTATATTTCTAGACTTTTAACTGCAGGACAAGCAGTTGTGTGTGTATGCAAAACATACACACTGTGGGATTACAATCCATAATTAGGACTCCTATAAAAGAAATGCCCATGCATAAACTAAAAAATTACATTTGCATTACATGTGTATGTGTATCTAGAAATGTATGCAGTAAAACAACAGTAGGTGGGGCTCTATCATTTATTCAGTAATTAACTTTTTTGCTTTTATGAGGTGAATTAAATGTGTTTTCTGGGAGAACTCAAGGTGTAGTTTAGGGATACGTAACAGAGCCAAATAAACTGCTGGGTTATGTAACATTTTGCACCCTGACCATCCACCCACACTCTCCAGTTTTGTGTGGTTGCTATCTGCCCTTTTCTTAATTCCCACCGGGGAGGAAAGCAAGGAAAACAGCCTTCAAAGAGCTGTTTCTGACTTTCTTTGCTTTATCAGCTTATAAAATACTCTTGAAGACTTCTTACTATGAAGTATGAAACTTTGCAGAGAAAAGAAATTCATGTTTTCATCCCCTTTATAATTAAATGCCTCACAAAACACCAACCAACTTGTGCTGCTTATTGTCATTAAGGTTAAAAGCAGCAGTCCTTTGGTTGTTCCTTGGCACCTTTTCTTTGGAAAAGCAGTTCTTTCCTTACGACCAGCAACAGGTGTTCCAGGAAGAAGCCTGTTTCTCCCGGTATTTTTTTCTGATTTTTAAGCTCAGATATGTAATATCTCAGAAATAATAAAACCTCTTGTACCAGAGAAACATCACAGCAATACTTGGTGATACAGGTAAATGGTTCTGATCCCACTTCAAATCCTTCATGAAATGAGGCGATTTTGCTGTTGCAAATGATCAGGTTACCATGAAAACATTGAACATTCCCTCTGACAGTTGCAAATGTATGGAAATTCACACCTGTGCTCCGGAGGTGGAATTTCACAGTTCTTACAAAGGATACCTGCATTGCCAGACAAAAGTGACCAAATGTTTCACCTTGGGGCAATTACACAAACTGCAGGAATAGTTTGAGTGCTCACTAAATGAAGCACAAGTATGAGGCCACATATGGGAATAGAATACTCCATTCTTTCCTGTTAAAGGAAAAAAGTGTATTTAAAATTATTGCACTTCTGAAAGAGAGGGTACACAGGGTACTGTGTATCAGCCATTCACTAAAAGTGATAAATGTGTATTACTGCAAATGTCTTTCTATATGTCTCTAACTACATCAGATGACATCGCTTTGGCTAAAAATATGGCTTTACATCTAAAGTTCCATCTGTGTTGTTGAAACGTAATTCAGCTGCAGAAAGTGAACTCCTGCTTGGCTGACTCCCCATATCTCTGTACAGAGAAATATCAAGGAGAGTGAAGCAGAGAGCAGCTGTATCCATATATGAAATATGCTTCTATAATGTCCTAATCTGGAAATCATTTTTGTTGAACAAAGGAAAAAGCCAAAAAATGGGGGGGGAAAAAACTAATGAATAAAAAATTGGGCTCAGGAGGGCAATTCAATATTTCCCTTTAACACGTCATCCAGCATTTCAATCTGTGTAGAAAAAAGCAATTCCATTTTAAGGAAGCTTTCAAAACTTGGTTACCTTCCAATTTGAAACAAATGCTCAAATCTTAACATTTTCTACTGTGTCCAATTAGAATTGTAGGGCGAGCTTGTCTGGGAGGCTGTACTTGAACACAGAAATGAAAAGGCTAGAAATTCCAGACTCCAAAAACACCTACGTGGCTGCAAGTGAGAAAGCTCAAGCAGCTGGCTCTAAGAATAGGAACAAACAAAAGCCTGCTGCCTGCTGGTGTGTCTGGTCTAAGTTCTGTTGGCTCCAGCTGACCCTGTGAGTGATCATTGTTGACTCTAATAGGCACAAGACAGTTTCAGCTAGTACAAACTGTTCTAAATCTTGGCTTGATCTTTCCAAATTTCCGTGTGAATACGTGGATTCCAATTTGGGGTACCCTGATTTTTCTTTCAGGTGAATTGCTAGTTCTTTTCAGAAAACAAATATATAAATGCCTATGGTTGGCACAGTCTTCTAAGATTTTAGCAGAATTTTATCTAGCTGAAATGCTTTACTTTTTCTTATCATAATTAGTAACACAGTTACATTATGTTTTGGAAGCATTGGCTATAAAACATATGAAAGACTGCTTGTAAAAAAATTAGAACAGTAAAAGATTTATTTCAATGACAAAATTGGTCCTGAACATTTTGGGGTCTTAGATGTGTTCAGAAAACAACATTAACTCTCTCAAATTTACTAGTAGGTGGTGTCACTGCATGTATGTATTAGGTGAGATTAACAGTTCTGCAAGAAGGTGCCATGAGTGATAAGGCAATTAGTATTTGTGAAAAACTATCTGGCTACTTGAAGACCTGCATACAGATCTGTGATCATACTCCTTACACAGATTTATATGGGATAATTTGTTCTTATTCTCTGTGTTTCTTATTGATTATCCCTTCTAAGAATCATGTGTTCTTCATTCACAATGTACATTTCCCTTTGAGAACTTTTTGTGTAGCTGTAGAATACTAACCTTTATTAAGCTGTATCATTTTTCAAGCTCTTTATTTTTCTTTCTTGGATGATATGCCAATACCTAATTATCATTGTTACTCTGATGTGTTTCAAGCTGTGGGCTTTTTTTTTTCTTACATACAGCAGGTGAAAACACCCACATTGTATAAAAACTCTCTTGCTTTCTCCTACATTTAGATAATAATCATGTCATCAAAGCAGAAATTAGTGACTAGAAGAACATTTAAGGCTGAATCCTGCCCCGCTGAAATGATATTGAAATTACGTTCACTGTCTTATACCTCATTCTTCTGAAAAAGAAAATTATACATGGATTTAGTCTATTGCTGTCCTTTCTATGACAACACAAGAATAGTATTTGAAAGATTCCCAAATTCCTAGCCAAGACACATTATAATCCTGAAAAGAAGCATAGCAAGTGTAAAGGGGGAAAAAAGAGAAAAAAACACTGAATGAATCTTAGTTTTCTATAGAATTGTGGGGGAAAGGGTCCAAGAATCTTATGAAATGTAGTAACATATATTACTAATTGCAGTAATATTACTTTGATTCATAGAATGACTGGAAAGCAGTCTCTTACAAAAGGTTCTAATACTGTTCTAGTAAATAAATGCAGTAATTATTCATGTCAAAGAAAAACCTGAAGGTCTAGCTAAGATAGACAGCTGATTGTGCAGGGGAAGTTTCTGTGCAATACAGTGTCACCTTGAGGTTTTCACATCTACATGTTTAATTACATCTTTCAAATACCTCCAGCGATTCCATCACTTCCCTGCACAGCCTGTTCCAGTGCCTGACCACCCTTTCAGTGAAGAAATTTTTCCTAATGTCCAATCTAAACATCCCCTGGCAGCACTTGAGGCAATTTTCTCTTGTCCTGTCAATTGTTACCTGGGAGAAAAGGCTAATCTGCACCTGGCTACAACTTCCTTTCAGGGAGCTGTAGAGTGACAAGGTTCCCCCAAGTCTCCTTTTCTCCAGGCTAAACACCCCCAGCTCCCTCAGCCACTTACTTGTGCTCCAGACCCTTTGCCAGCTTCATTACCCTTCTCTGGACACGCTCCAGCACCACCATGTCCTTCTGGTCACGAGGAGTCCAAAGCTGAACACAGGATTTGAGGTGTGGCCTCACCAGTGCCAGGTACAAGGGGACCATCACTGCCCTGGTCCTGCTGGCCACACTATTGCTGATACAGGCCAAGAGGAGTGAAGGCACTTGCCCTTTTTGTTATGCAGCAAGGCCTCAGGGACATCAAGAGCTTTCACATAGGAAATGTGGAAGCTATCAGAGAACTGAACTTTAAACTGAATTTCTTCCAGTGGGTTAAGCTCTGTAGAGGACACCAAGCCTTGGGTTGGCTCATGTACCGTGCTCCTGGCCATGTGAATGAAGTTGCCTGGATACAGAAAATCTCAAATTAAAAGCTGGGAAGTGAGTGATGAGGACCCACTGCAAGGGAACTATTAGCAGTCCTAGAATTAAAGAGCCTTCCCAAAGAATGAAATTATATTGTATTCAATATAGTCTTCCTGTAGGATCACATTTACTTTCAAATTTTAATTCAGAGTAAATGAAACTTTCATTCTCTTCAGGACAAATGCTGATTTTTCCAGGGTATCCTTTTTGTTTGTTCATTGTCTGAGATTAGAAGGTCATGTCTTGAATTTTAGACTTTCTGCTAAAAGCCTGTATTAGGAGTAGGAGTGACAATGGAGAGGGAAGAAGGTTAATTCTGAGTGGAACATCTTAGGGATGTGCAATTGAGAAACACAGAATGATCAGGTCAAAGCTTATAGATCAAATAGCAACAGACAATTTTACATTTGTACCATCTATTGCAAAGTGGTTAAACAAACCCTACGAATGATTCTTGGTTGGACTGAAATCCACCAAGTGTCATAGAAAGCAATTAGTGTTCTGTAGCACATGTTGCAGGCCAGACACTTAAAAACCAGCCAATGAAACAAAAACATGGAATGGGAAAAGGGAACAGAGAGGGAGAGGAAGGGAAACTCTAAATGTCTTCTGAAGAGTCTGAGTCTCTGTCAAACAAATACCTTCAGTGTTTAGATGCAACCTGTCAGATTACAGATCTGATAGGCATACTGCAAAACCTGGAAGAAAATTTATCTTTGCATTCCATAGCACTCTGACACAACTTGCACACTACCAGCAGAACTGTACATGGCTTCACCTCTTGAAAATGCCCATCCTCCCGGAAGAGTCAAACAGGGAAACTCCATTAGTTGCAGCTGTGCACAATGTGGGATGAAGCCACACATAATGACATATGCCTAAACCACACATTCCATGCCCCTTCTGTATTTTGGTCTCTGTCTGTGCAGAGCTGAGTCTCTAACAACTGGTAATAGGCTGAACAGATTGCTCTGCCCCATGCTCGCATTTGGGCTTTTTGTGTTAGAGCTGTGGTAATGGCTAGAAGGCTCAGAAGCTGTTCTCCTCAGGGCAGGGAGGCCTTACCCCTGATTCTGAGGGAGCACTGAAAGCTCTGCATAGGTGAATAGGATAGCAATGTTTTCCAGATTATTACAACACCATTTAAGTTCGGCACTGTGATTACAACTACAAGGCAAAATTCTACTTGTCTGAGAGGACAAAAGGTTGCAAGCAGAAAGATAATTTTGTCTTGCTATACGAAAGGCGTGTGATGTACTGCTAGATGACTTTTAGGATTGCTCTGTCAAACGTGTCTTCTTAGTGTGTTAAAACAATGCTAGCACAAAGCGATTTAAGAATAAATGGGTAGTGATGGCTAAAATCTAGACAGCTTGGATACAGCTGCTCAGGGTGATACAGATCTATGTGTTTGTGGCTGCATAATGGATGTGCAAATTACGCAGTGTCCCACAGTGGCAGGCTGTACATCGATACTTCTACATTTATTCGCTGATATAAAGCTATAGTTTACAGCCTGTCAGAATGATATGCTAACAATTTAAGTACAGAGACCTCATACAGCAAGGCAATTAGGTAAATTAAGTACATAAGCTTGAGTTTAATTCTAAGCCTGGGACCAATTACAATGAAATCAAGAAAACTGTTTCCATGTTACATTCTAGTCACTGCCCAGCCTTGGAATTATTCTACAAATGGCATTGCGGTAATACTGTATATGTCTGTGACAGGATTTTCTGATGTGAAGCTCACCCACAGCTCCTTAAGTAAAATGTACTAGGACTGATTTTTTTGTGTCCTGGCACTTGATGCTACCGGTTACCAGACTGACGTTTGCATTTTAGTAGGAAGTGCACCTCTTCTAGATTTTCCAAACTCATATAAGGTTGTAGAAAAAAGTTTCTGCAGCCCTGTTATTTGTTTGTGTTGTTTCCTAAAGAAATGGGGCTCTCATTTACCACCATCATTGGAGGTTTTTCAGCATGAGGTTAAAAAAAAAACAACAAAGAAAAATGTTATTAATCATAAATTTAGCAACACAGTGTCAAAAGCAACTTATAAAAGAATAAGAATCTCAAAAAATCCTGTCATTGATTTCTTGTCCTACCAATGCCTTTTTATTTTAAAGCATCTTTCTCCTATGTAAGCCAAGAGGTCAATTTTGGAATATCAGCTACTGTCTTTCAGAGTATTCTTCTATCATTAGATTGTCTTAATTTAATTTTTGTTTTCTAGTGATTGCTAGTCCTCTGTAGAACCTCCCTCTGCTGACCTGAGGGGTCTTGGTGTGCTGTAGCTATAGTTGAACTATATGGACATCATATTCTGTGGACATCTAAACAGCACATCTGTGAGCTTTGATGAGGGGGAGTTCCATACCATCAGTACAGAGGATCATTAAAATCTTGATTAATCTACAAATTTACTTTTTCTATAAACCAGTGAGATAATATTGTAAAAATTATTCATCATAAAATTTATTTTTGTCCTCAAAATGTCACAGCTTCATTTGTCTTGTTTTAGTAGCATTCCTCAGAGCACAGTTGATGCATTTGTCAACAGTACTGCTTTTAGGGTTAGTATGTCATACAAACACTGCAGAAATACTGATTTAACTCTGCCTATTGAAGGCTTGAGACTTGGTTGACTAAATATTACAGTTACAACACCATCATTTTATAGGAAAGATACCATTTTTTATACCAGATGGTGAGAGAATATTACAGTTTTGGGTGTTTTTAAAAATCCATTACCCATGCCAAAATTCACTAGTTCCATAAACTTACTTCCACTTTTCCTTAAAACACAGTGTGCATTCTACAATGCTATTGGAAACCTGAGTTTTCTACCAGTTGTACAGAGAGCAAAATGTTAATTTTGCAGACTTACTTGCCTTGAGCTAGACATGTAGTATGAGTGAATCATGAGCATTCAAGCAGCAGCTTTGTAGTGAAACAGCTTGCCAAGAAAAGTATGACTATTGGAAAGTATTTAAGGTGCTTTTCAGCTGTATCTCACTTAAAGCTGTTCAAGTGTTAACACCCTGGAGTCTTTTGCTACTGTCAGGAATTATTAACAAATGAAGACAAAGGTATATGAACAAAGTAGTGTAAATAATAACTGTAGTCTACAAACTAGAAAATATTTAAGACTGAAGAAACTGCTTTACAGGATAGAAAATATATAAGACTATAGGAAGTGCTTTACAGCATATAAGAAATGCAAGAGTGGTGTAAGAGATCACTTGTCTCATCATCTCACCCACTCGTATATATACTGACTGTGCCTGACCTAATCCATTATCCTGCCATCACTGGCATGTAACAAGAGAACACATTTTTTTATCAAAACCCATAAAATTTAAACTTCAGAGTAAACACAACAAGCATGCATATTAAAATCTCTGCCACTAGCTAGATTTGTGATCTGCTCCCCAAGAAATACATTGTAATTTAGTTTTAGAAAAATAGTGCTTGGATTTAAATAACAGGTTAGAACTCAGATAATTTCTGCTATGATACTACTTATCTGTAAAATACTATCCATTTTAAGCAGAATCCAATTAAAATTAAAAAAATTACAATTTCTAGTACATGAAGTGGCCAATTTTGTTTTCTTATAGACAGTTTTGATTTGGTCATAAATAGTACATTGAGATACTTCATTTTGAATGTACAGCTTTAAAGCTTTAAAGAGCTGTGCTGTCCTCCAGATACTTGCATTTAACTCTATGAGACAACGTTAGAAAAAAAATTTAAAATCTGGAAATGTAGCAATATTTCCATATGCAATTCACTATCTCAGTGCTTTCATGTGCCCCTTTTTAGTCACTCAGCAGCCCTTTGATGAATTCCATAAAACTAACCAAGTAAAAAAATAAACTGTATTAATATATTGGAGAAGAAAGGGGTTTTGCCCTCTACATATTCATTTTTTTGGGAACTAATTAAAATTGATTTTGCTCCTCCTGTTTTTTATTGTTATCCTACACTGTGACTGCTTTTTCCTATGACTATTTCACAGTTCTGAATCAGGGATCATGTAAAGTGCCTGGCAGTTTGACACCCATAATTTTTTGGTCATAAATATTTAGATATTCTGAGAGAGCTTAACTTGCTTTATCTACGTTTAAAAAAATTCACTCAATTTGATCTAATAAGTTGTGTGGTGTCGTGTCCTAACAATCCACTAAGCTGTAATCACTATTTGTATGCAAAGCATTGCAATTAGAGCAATTTTCTTTGCTGGTGATTCTGAACTTGAGAGAAAAACAAATTAGAATAAAAATGCCAGCTCTTTTTACCTTAGTATATTATACATTATTTGAATATCAAAACTGACCTTCAGAAAAACAAGAGATTGCAGTTCCTCCTGCTCTTAGTTTTACTGTTTTGTTGCATGGGTTTTTGTTTTGTTTTGGGAGGTTTTTTTGTGTTTTTCTTTCTTTTTTTTCCTCCTATCTCTGTGGTTGGTTTTGGTTCCCAGCTACCTTGGCCACAGATTTATCTTCTAAATGTTTCTCAAGATTCTCAGACAGAAGAGGACTTTACATTTAAAACTGACCATTCTAAGTCTCTTGTTATTTTATAAAAATAGCAAGTGTGGCCACCTGGGCATGTCAACATTTGGCTCTTACGTAATTCTGATTTTTATCTGATTTATTGACTAAACTGCAAACTTCATAAATGTTTGATAATAAGAATATGGAATAGTCTATATTAGTAAGAATGTTCTATTCAATAGACTCGGTATGAAATGTGAGTCTAAATCACTGCACGCCATAGGTCACATTTTTGAACAATGATTTAAAAAATATGTTCTTCAGAATCTTCTTGTTCAGAATTAGTTTGAAAGATTTTTTTTTTTTTTTGGTTGGGTTTGTTTGTTTGTGAAGGTTTTTAAAAGTAGAGACAGTGACTGCCAAACTAAAAATCTTATTGTAATGAGAAGGATAATAGGACAAGAGGAATATATTTTATCAAATGGTGAATCTCCTTATCTTTTAATAAAGAAAATAATTTCTAATTAAAAATGGTTTTGAGTCAGTAAGTAAAGGCATGGAATGTCACAGGGAAGTAAACCTCTGTGCCATCACTCAAAGAAGTACTCTGGTTAGGAAGGGAACACTTCCGCTGGCTTTATGGGAGCGTCTTACATGATGTATCCTGTGTATTTTCTGAACAGTTTCCTCACTCCTTATACAACTTATTCGTCATATATTTGAAATGGACAGATAATGGTGCTGCTGAACAGCACCAGCCTCAGAGATAAACCTTTCCTCGTGCAGGACACTGCTGCACCACTCATGACAAGGAACATGACATTTGCGATGGTTTCTTTCCACAAGCCAGTGAGAACTGTCAATATGTAATAACAATGACATCATATGATGGGCAGCACAAGTCTGTCTTACTATATCACTGTTTTGGTTTCATACATTTTGCTTCAGAACTTCCTGAGCTGTAGTATGCAGTGAAAATTTGCTGTCTGCTCCTACAGACAAGTAATCTCAACAGTGTCATGTTTAAACTTGAGCCAGTTCTCAGTTGTTCTGTGAAGATTTTAAGAAAATCATGTTCCTGTTGAAATGCAGAGAAGCTCTGCTATTGACCACAGCTGGGACTGGATTTCACCCTATGATTCTGTCAAGTTTTTGACATTTATATGCCATCCTCACTTCTTCAGTCTCAAGATTGTAACTAAAATGTAGTGATGCTTAAAAGGAAGGAATGTGTTTTTCCATTTGCATAACTTTAATGATTTAACTGATTGAGCTTAACGTTTCCTTCAAAGTTCCCACTTTAGCTGGCATTGCTAGCATTGAAATTGCATATATCTCAAAAGTAACACATTTTTAGAAAGTTTTATGTGATATGGTGTCCTAAGATGAAAAGTGCTTTTCATCTTAGCAGTAATTTTTATCTCACTTGTGTGTAAGCAGTGTGCTGTGGAGGAAGTCAGACTGTGTGTAGCAATATGTACATGTTTGCCTGCTTGATTTCTTCTAACTCAATCAAAAGAAGCTTTTAGGATGAACAAGTAGGAGATGAAGTAAGAACCAGAGGCAGGACACCCTTCTGTACATTACCTCCTAAGAATTAATGGTGAGACCATTACTGGGGAAGTAATTAAAATTGTATCCCTGCTTTATCAAAAGGATGTTTAATCATTAAAAGCTTCCTCATTACAGAATAGAAAGGCAGCTCAGTATTTAAGTCCAGTTTGTGCAAAAGCAGTGAATGAAGATAGTGAGTGACTCTGAAGGATAGATTTACAACAACTACATATCCCTGTGTTCCTGAGATGCAATAGGTTTTCTGAGACCAAAGGTCAGAGATTTTCTGTCCTTTGCATACATGCCTATGCATGCTTTTGAATTTATATATGCGGCATATTTAGCTTTTAGGGGCAATTTTCTATTAAAAAGCTGTTTGTCACAAGCTGCTAGAGGAAAGTTTCTTGCAGATGTGAGTATAGCTTGGCTTGTTGCACAGCAGGGCTGAGAAATGGAGGCTGAATTTGAGGGCTCCGTTAGAATACCTAGTTCTAAGACATATCCTCAAGAGTGCAGTGGAAACATTACACTACATCTTGAGTTTTAAAATTATAGAAATTCAGTTAAGCCCCTCTTTCAGGCATCTAAATTTGTAAAGGTTAGGTTTATACAGAATTCATGCAATTACTGGTGATTTTAACGGAAGCATCATTGACACAGATCCTTTACATAAGATGTCCAAATAAACAACGAAAATAAAGATTTAAAACACTCTGTTTCACAAAATGTTTTGCTGCATTGTGGATATTGTTATTTTGTACTACATTCTAGTATAGAAGTAAAGGAATTGAAGAAATAGCAGTAGCAAGCAACTTATGAAGAGACCTTGGGGATACTCATGATTCCCAGACCACAGGCTTGGATGATCACAGAGCTACAAAGTTTGAAATCTTAATTGTTGACCTCTGAGTACAGATTTACCATTTTTCTGAGCTTGATTCTCTGATTATAGAGAGATTGACTGACTGGACAGGTCTCTCCTTAAAATAGGTTTCATTTCCCAAAACAGATTAAGGGAAATGTGAATGGCTGTGTAGAACAAATAAATAGCTGAGCAGTGTATGAAGTCTGGCCACTTAGCCTTTGATGACAGCCATTCTAAATAAAAATCTTAATTTAGCACAGAAATAAACATAAATTCTGGTCCTGCTCTGTATTTGGGAGCTTATGTGATTTTGTTCTCAAAGGCCTTATTTCATAACTGTCTTATTTAGGGAGTCCTCCATGCATTCCAGCTGATGGTGAGAGTTGTGCTTCAATTTCTGACTTCCAGAACCTCCTGTTGGGTCCTGGATGTGTGATTTGATTCTTATAATATGATTCAATAAAGTGGCTCTGTATTACGTTTCCTCTAAAACCAGGAAGCACATATGTAGTTGTATGCAAAACTGAGCTGTATCAACCTGCTTAGCAGCTGAGATATGTCTGCTTTGGTACCAAATGGGACAAAGTCATAGAGCTTTGTTCCACAGCCAGGGTATGCGTTCTGGCGTTCTGTTTAATCCACAGCTTTAACATCTTACTTCTCAAATATATGTCTACATTGAAACACATAGAGATGTCTACAGTTATATACATAAATACCTATTTATAAATGCGTTGCCACTCTCCTTTTAGACCTGATAGTGACATTAAAAATATAATTTCCTAGGGAAAGAAGAGTTTAAAATAAAGCCTTGTGTGACTGAAAGCTTGTTTTCTTTAACCAACTAGCTCAGCTGGTCTGGTAAAAAAAAAACACAACCCCCCCCCCCCCAACAAAAACACTAAAGAAAAGAAACTCTCAGTAAACCTTGTATTTCTTTGTTTATCATGCTTACCATTATTAAAACATCAGAGTATGCAAGGTATATTGTTACTGGTGTAATATTGATTATTAAATATTAAATCCCTGATTACTGAGCTGTAGAGAATAACTACCACAACAAAGGTTGTGCATCAATGTAGTCATAGTACACACACAGAAATAGAGTACTATGATTCAGAACTACTGGGATTTTAGATCACCTAATTCATCTCTAGTTTTCCATTGGACAAATAAATGTTAACATTCACAGTGGTACTAAGTGGAAGCATACACTTGTACATTGGCAAAAATATCTCCCATTTTTAAAAGTCTGAGGTTATAAATTGGGCTAGCTCTTGATAATTCTATAGGTTTCAAAATCCTAACATTTTCAGAGTACATTCTTCATTTTTTTTCCTTTTAATAAACCCATCTTTAAATACAGATAGATTAACTTTCCATCTGTT
This sequence comes from Scytalopus superciliaris, assembly GCA_013400415.1. Taxonomy (NCBI): domain Eukaryota; kingdom Metazoa; phylum Chordata; class Aves; order Passeriformes; family Rhinocryptidae; genus Scytalopus; species Scytalopus superciliaris. The sequence continues at coordinate 2,562,216 of VXBX01003014.1, forward strand.
GTTCTGTTGAAATATTTATTCATCAGTTATCTTGCTCTAGGCGTTGTTTTACTTCTTACTGTCCCACCCTAGTGTCTCTCCATTTGCAGTTAAATTGGAATCATAGAATGGTTTGTGTTGGAAGGGACATTTAAAGGTCATCTAATCCACTTACCCTGCGGTGAGCAGGAACATAGTCAACTAAACCAGGCTGCTCAGAGACTCATCCAGCCCATCCTTGAATATTTCCAGGGATGGGACATCCACCACCTCTCTGGGCAACCTGTTCCAGTGCCTCAAAACCTTCACTGCAAAAAATTTCTTCCTTATATCTGGTCTAAATCTACTTTTTCTTTAGTTTAAAACCATTCATCTTCATCCTGTTGCAATGGGCCCTGCCAAAAAGTCTGTCCTCATCTTTCTTGTAAGTTTCCCTTAAGCTCTGAAAGGCTGCAATAAGGTCTTCCTGGAGCCTTCTCCACACTGAACAACCTAAAATCTCTCAGCCTTTCCTCACAGGAGAAATGCTCCATCCTTCTGATCACCCATATGGCCCTGCTCTGGACTCACTCCAACAGGTCTATGTTGAGAGTTGCAGAACTTCAGGTGGAGACTCAGGTGGAGTCTCATGAGAGCAGAGTAGGGGGGCAGAGTCCCCTCCTTTGACTTGTTGTTCACGTTTCTTTCCATGCAAATCCAGATGAAGCTGCAAGCGCACGTGGCCAGCTCATGTCCAGTCTCTAATCCAGCAGCTTCTCCAAGTCCTTCTTGGCAAGGCTGCTCTCAATCCTTTCATCCCACAGCCCATATGGACACTGGGGGTTGCCCTTACCCAGGTGGAGGACCATACATGTGATCTTGTTAAAACTCCTAAGGTTCACACAGGCCCACTTCTTGAGCTTGTCCAGGTCCCTCTGGATGGCAATCCATCCTTCAGGAGTGTCAACCACACCACACAGCTTGGTGTTGTCTGCAAACTTGCTGACGGTGCATTTGTTCCCACCATGTCATTGATGAAGACCAAACAATACTGGTCCAAGTAGGGACTCTGAGGGACACCACTTGTCACCTATCTACATCAGAACATTATACTGTTGACCACTTACCCCCTGGATGTGACCATCCAACCGGTACCTCATCCATCACAAAGTACACCCATCACATCCATATCTATCCAATCCAGAGAGAAGGATGTTGTGGGAGACACTGTCAAAGGCCTTAGAAAAGTCCAGATAGATGACATCTGCAGCTCTTCCTTTGTCCGCTGAAGTAGTCATTCCATTATAGAAGACCACTGGGTTGGTCAAGCAGGATTCACCCTTGGTGAAGCCATGCTGGCTGTCTGAAATCACGTCCCTGTTCTCCGTATGGCTTAGCACAGCTTCTAGGAGGATCTGTTCAATTATCTTAGGCACAGAGATGAGGCTGACAGNCGGTGCATTTGTTCCCACCATGTCATTGATGAAGACCAAACAATACTGGTCCAAGTAGGGACTCTGAGGGACACCACTTGTCACCTATCTACATCAGAACATTATACTGTTGACCACTTACCCCCTGGATGTGACCATCCAACCGGTACCTCATCCATCACAAAGTACACCCATCACATCCATATCTATCCAATCCAGAGAGAAGGATGTTGTGGGAGACACTGTCAAAGGCCTTAGAAAAGTCCAGATAGATGACATCTGCAGCTCTTCCTTTGTCCGCTGAAGTAGTCATTCCATTATAGAAGACCACTGGGTTGGTCAAGCAGGATTCACCCTTGGTGAAGCCATGCTGGCTGTCTGAAATCACGTCCCTGTTCTCCGTATGGCTTAGCACAGCTTCTAGGAGGATCTGTTCAATTATCTTAGGCACAGAGATGAGGCTGACAGGGTGGTAGTTCCCAGGGTCCTCTTTTCTACCCCTTTTAAAAATGGGTGTTTCCATTTTTCCAGTCAGGAACTCCACATGACTGCCATGGTTTTTCAAATATCATAGAGAGTGGCTTGGAAACTACATCAGCCAACTCCCTCAGTGCTCTGGGGTGCATCTCATCAGGTCCCATAAACTTATATATGCATATGTAAGTCATACATAAATACATACATAAATGCACAACAGTGATACAACCAGGATTCTCATTTCCTTTATTTTGCATAACTCTTTATGCTGTTTGAGGCTAGTTATACAAAAATTCCTCATAGTTACATAGGGGCACTAAGAAAAAAGTTTGCTCTGACTCCTGTGTTGAAGGAAAAAAACTGATTTTTTTTTTCTTCATAGTTGAAATCCATGAAGAGTTGAAGTGCTTCGAAAATTTGAATGATTTCATGGGTGTCTCAAAGCTTTAAAGATCCAGCTTCTCTTCCTGATTAAGATATGAGAATTATGAGATCCTGTGGGCTTTTTCTACTTGAAAGGGTCATTCAAATACAACTGTAAGGATGAATAACACAACATTATTTCAATGAAGTTTGATAGAATGAACTCCCTTGGTTTTATGTGGAAAGATAAGGAGATCACTCCCTTTCTCTTATTCTACCTGTTGCTGTTTTGGAAATTAAACAAGATTTGAAGAGGTACCTGCTAAGCTGCTGCACCTCCTAAGTTGTAGGAGTCTGACATTCAAAATATAATTCTCCCAGGCAATTGCCTTACATTGGATATCAATTAGGTCATATCAGAAATAAATGCTGCTTAACTTAAGCACTGGGGAATAGAAATCTGGCCTCCATGTGATGGATTCTGTCCTAGAACATTTGGGACCATATCCGGTCAGCTATAGGAGAAACAGCCTGTTACAGCAGGGAAAGTGTTGGGTCAACATTGTTCAACATTGCTACCTTTGACAAAATCAAGGTTAAAAGCATAAATTTCCAAACTTGCTACATATGAGTTGAACTGCAATGGCTGATTTTGACATTTCAAATACAACAAGCACTGTTTCAGGCTGAACTCACACAAGCTGAATATGATCATGAATAACTCCTAAAAACAGCCCAAACAGACCCCTAATAATACAGCTATGAAAAGCACTGTTAAAGAGCTTTACCAAAATGAAATGAAGGAACTCACAACAACAAAATAGTAAGGGAACACTGTCCGGAATGTAAGGAAACTGTGATAAAAGAACTTATCCAAGACTTAAAAGCAAATCCATAGCTTAATGGGCATAATCATGGCACCCTGTCTGTACTACAATAGAACACTGATAAAAAAAAAAATCTGTATGACTGCTCATACCATGAAGAAAATAATAGTTCTAACTTCATTTTTCTAGAATCTCCACTAAATCTATTTATGTTAGCAGTTTCTATTTTCACTGTTTTTCTTTGTGTTAAAATCAGCAGCAATATTTGGCTTGATTGGCAATTTATTTGGTAATTTTTGTCAAAGAAGCCAGTACTTTTGGATGTAATTTACCTGCTGGCACCAGTGAGGAACTTTGAATGAATTTCTTCTCCTTATTAATTTTGGACTTCATGAGACTGTTAAATTTATTTTAAGTTCTACTTTACCCATTGATATTTTATTCTTCCTTCCAAAACAGTGCTTCTATAGCCCTTCTTTGTCTTTGATCACTGTAATAGCTTTACAAAATATTTGAAATTTATTTAAATATGTCTCTTCTTTATGTAACAGCTATGATGAATGTACCGTTTATCCAGAGACACTGACAGAAGTTATTTTTATCAAAACTTATCAACTGAAAAAAATCAGTATTAATAAATAATTGTAGTTTCAAAGGAGGCAATGATTTAAGGCTTAGTTAAAAGTCATCTGGAGGTGCACTATTTGCCCTGTGTTGTTACCCTTGCAGATTTACCAGTTTAAAGAGCATTCACCCTGAAACTGAAAGAGTCGAAACTAATTGAGTATCTGGATGTCTCATGGTCTTTCTAAATTTGACAGTAGCTGTTATTTTGGGTTAATTTCCAGGGTTAATCTCAGAAAGAATATGTTGGACACTTCAGAACTGTTAAATGGAGGAGTTTTCAGGATTGTGGCTCTGCAATAGAGTTATTGCTGGAGCAGCCATCACCTGGAGGCTGCTGGCACAGCTCCCTGCCCATCCCTGGGATCACTGGACAGAGGAGGACCCAGATACACACACTCCTTTTTCTCAGGTACATTTGTTTATAATTGTTTATAACTTCCACTCTTTGGTCCTTTGGTAGTATATGGAAATCAATGTAGAAACATCATAGTTTCTTTGTCACCTCTGCAAAAACCAAAGCTCTTCCAATGGACAGTAGAACTAAAGGTATTTAAATCTTTATTCATTATTCCTTGTGACAGACTGCTAAAAATGTGAGTTTTTCCAAAATGTATCTAGTCTCATGGCAAACAACACGTCTCCACCAAACAACAGTTAGTAGCAGTGTTCTCTGCACTGGGCAGAAGTTACATAGGAAAGCAAACAATTTTGAACTGAAAAAGCAAAGATCCTAAAGTCTGAAATATGGTATAAATTCCCTTTTTGCCTAAGTGGGACCAGGTGTCCTTACTGGGATGGAAAAAGTGTAGATTTTCAGGAAAAACTTTGGAAGTGAGTCATAATAGTAAGTAATTTTAACTTTCTTGTCTGTTGATGACTTAATGCTTCACAGGCTTCCCCACTTCCTATTGTTGTAATTTTGTCATAAATCTTGGAAATATTTGAATTTCATTTAGGGCTTAGTCCAAGTTGGTGTACAATGTACTGAGAGATTTCTGCTGACTTTCTCATGCTTTGGAGCAATCCCTTTTGATGGCATTTCCATGTTTGCTTTCAAATGTTTCTTCTTCTGGCATCCTAAATTTATGTTCCTGATAAAAACCTCAGGGGTTACAAAGGCTTGAAGAGTAATATATTAATTTCTGTTATGTTGCAGTGGCTTCAGTATGTCACAAGGGTATTGTTAAGACTAGTCACTTTATTTCTCAGTATGCAATCACTATTGTGTTCTTAAGAGACTGATACAATACCAGTAAAATCAGAACTTAAAAAGAATTAAAAAAAGACCTTGCCAAACAAAATTTAACCCACTGAAATTCTCAGAATTTACAGTCAGCTAAAAGCAGAGAATATTGAAAGTTTAGTTGGATAAAAAGTGAGTCAGGCCTTTCATGTTTCATATATATAGTAAAAAATTCCTCCAAAGAAAGCATTCAGCTTACTAATATCTCCTGACTGAAACGTGTTTTGTAGGGTTTGGGGTATGGAATTTTTTGCTACTATCATGTCATATTTCATATCATTATTATAAGCAATGCGAAAAATATTTGAATTGTATATATTCATTGGTGTACATTCAAGTGTAATTCTAAATATTTAGTGGCAGCCCTGGCATTTGCAAATCAGCTACACATGACTGGAGTAACTGAGGGCTGTTGACTGTTGAGGAGAAATCAGCACACTTGCACCATGTGAAAGGATAGGTGTATTTTATCCCATTAATTTAGCCACGGGATTGTTATTCAGAGCTTATATTGCAGTGAGAGAGAGCACGCTCTTCTGCTTAAACCGAAATTAATTGTCACTCATCCTACACCTGTCTGAGACTGACATAATGCTAACTGGCAGCCTGCTAATGTCCCAAATGGCTGCTGTGCTTTTGAACTCTGCAGTGGATTTCTCACTTGTTGCACCTTGTGCTGTTCCTCCTGGGCACCAGGAGTATTCATAGTATCCTATGTAAAAATCCAAGGAGGAATACTTTGGGCACTACATTAGGCACAGGTATATAGCCCAGGTCTCTTGACAATGTGTTAGCAGAATAAAGCTTAGTCTGCTTGTCTTGCATAATAGCTATTTTAGCAGTCAGAGTGGGAAAGAGTACTTTAGTTCTGAGCACTGGTTAATGGGATCAGTGGAATGCTATTTATGCGTTTCACATGGAAGAAGGAATAGAGTTACATGCTGACCTCAGACAAAAAGCAAGGTTTTCCCCAACTGTGAGCAGACCATTAGAGATGTGTATGTTGTAGCTGAGCAGCGGATAAAAGCTGAGAGGAAGAATTAAGTATAGAATATTCAAATGCCCTAGTTTAGGAAACAGCGTAACACCTATTTATATAAGCAGCCCCAATTTCAGCATCCTTTGTTTGGGAAATTCTGTTTGTCACATCCAATTGCTGAAGTGCCAGAACACAGAGGGTAAGGCGGGTGCTGGAGCAACTCACAGTTTCGAGAGACTGTTATCGTCTCAGCAGCTTATCACACCATACAGCAAAGTAACTGTTGAGGTTTTGTTGCTCTTAGCTTCAGATAATATTTATGTGAATGAAAGAATGTCTTCAGATACTTTCTAAAGTTGGGGAAGAAAGAAAGGCTTCTAACTGTGTATGACTGGGATATAGGCATCCCACAGACATTGTTTTGGTGCTGAAATGGACACGGCTCTAAAAGGTTCTTATTTTCTAAATTTGAGTTTCTGTTTGTTTGCTCTTTGAGGATAGTTATCTTGAGGCTTCTAGGATCCCATGATAACAGTTAAACAAATCTAACTTACTTAACTCACTATACTTCATTATTTGAAATAATGGCTGTAGGTGGTTCTGCTGTTTGGAGGCATGTGTGAAGCCAACCAGGAACAGTATCCCTGTAACACAACCATTAGCTGTGGCATACCTACTGCACTGCCAGAATGTAACCCACTGTGACAAACAAAGTGACAAATGCAGTATGGTATATCAGTTTTGTGTGTGTCACACCAGGCCTTAAGAAAACACCACTTCTGACTCCACCATAGCTAAACAACTTTAATTGATCCCAGTCACAGATGACCTGAAGGACATACTGAGGATTTCTTTGCATATTATGAAGATAAGTAAGTCAAGAGAAATAAATTAGATATTGTTTTTTTGATCGTGATAAACATATTTCCAGAAAAAGTAAAAATGCTGGGCTATGATACAAAATGAGTAGGAAGAAATGCAAGTGAGATTTACCAAATACCTACGTAAATTAGAATTAATGCACTGAACAGATTCAGTTTAACAAGAGTGGGCTGATTTGAGAAACTGATTATGATTTGAATATTAATTTTTAAGGACAGAGAAATAATCTAAAAGCATTCAGAGACTGTGTTTTTGTACACATCATAACATTTTACCTCATGACTAAGTTATTACAGGAAGACATTTCCATATATTGCCTGCATTTAGGTGTCTGTCTCAATGAATGGCACTTTTTTTTTTTTTTTTAAGCGAAGGACAACCTATTTGAAATACATTTGCATTTACTGTGGGTTTAAGGGAAGCTTCCTATATCAAGATACATGTCATTTCATATTTTTAGACTGAAGAACCTTCAAGAGGCTAACAGTCAATGGTAAGATCTTCATTAACTTATCAGAGTAATACCTGTTTTTAAGTAATTCACTTAAGTAAGGCACATTGAAAGCATTCCACAATCAATTTCAAGAATAGTTCATCAGCCCTGAATGATAAGAATGGGAAATTGTAAGAAAAGAAGCTTGAAAATCTTTACTCATAATACAGGAAGTCCTTCAATATTAATCGATGAGATGGCTACGCTTGAGTCATCCTAATGGTATCACATCCTGATGTCGTCCATTAGAACCATTACAAAATTTAGGACCTGACAGTTTGAAAATCTTAGTGGGGGGAAGAAATGCAGTTGAGACAGATGATACACTGAAAGAGTTCAGGACATAGTCGTGAGAAAAATAAAAGCTCCCTGTCTTGTGAGGGTTGTAAAATATTTTTGCTCTTCCAAGAAGCACATACAAATTACTTGAGGATGAATACAAAGAATGATTCATATTGAGCTTAGTGAACAGCAATATGGTTTATGGAAGAGACAGGATCTGAGGGACATTCATACAGGAAACATGAAGCCTAGAGCAGAACAAAGGTATTCCAAATTTGCAAGGAAGGTGAGGACTGTGTATGACAGGCATTCAAGACTGAAAGCACCCCATTCTGTATTTCTGTGGGAAATCCTAGGTTCTATAAAATCAGTGTCAAAGCCTCCCTGGATCACCAAGACATCCCCATCTTTCTAATTTGCTTGCTTTATTGGGCATCCATCTCTGTACCGGGCAATGCTCATGTGATTCTTTCTAAATGCTTTCTCCTAATCCTTGTGCCTCTTCACTGAAGGAGTAGAAACCCATATATTCATGTTTTTCACTGCCAAAGCAGGGGGCTTTTGAGGAGTTTAAATAGTACGCTTACCTGATGAGCCACTTCCACAGATTTTCCAGATGGATGTTAGCATCGAACTATCTTAGAGTAGCCACCAAACTCCAGATGGAGTGCTTGGAGTTACAATAATATAGATGTCTAGTCATTATTAGTCTAGATGTCTAAAATATAACACCGATACATTCATTCTAGAGAAAAATTCAAGCAGATACATTTCAGTTGCAACATTTGTCTCCTTACATACAGAAAAAATGTATTTCACAGTTTGTTTCCAACTCTTCTGTTCAATTATTCTGTATAAATATTAATACACTTTTAAATACATGGTTAAGGAAATTATACTTATGTATCAATACCAGAAAATTACACCAATCAAGTACCAGGTCAGAAGAAAACATTAAAAACATCTTTTGAAAATGGTGATTAGGTCACCTTTGGTAGATTTCTGTTAACCCTTCAGTGACCATCCTAGTTATTTAAATGTTTGTCCAGTAAGTGAATGGAAAGCACACACTATTGACAGCATTGAACTTGTGAGTTCAACTTTGGAATAGACCAAATAAGCCAGAGCAGTTTCAATATCAAAACGTGTGGCAGCGTCTGGAGAGCTGCAACCTCAGAACGTGGCTGTGCCATCAGTTGCCCTCCGGCTGCTGAAAAGAACTGTCTCTTTGTTGCAGGTGCCTGGTGTTTTTTTCTTAAGCAAGTCCCTTTAGAAATAACAGCAATAAAATGCTGCCAATTGTTAGTTGTCGGATAGTACCAGGATCGGAGAACATCTTCTGTCCTGAGCCCTGGCCTTTGCCTGGGATTTGCTGGGATCACTCTCGGAAGGTGTCTCCACCTTCCCCTGCACACACATCTTTTTTGCCATACAGCCCTAGCCTATTGGATTGCTACCACGCGATGGGCTCAGGCGCTTCACCCACACCCCCGCCCTTTTCTCTTTTCTTTTCTTGTCTGTTCCCTTCCTTTCCTTTCTATCCTAGGCTCCGCTTGCCGTAGCATACACCCTCCCGAGGGGTTTGCCTGGATCATTTATTTATCTTGTGCGCATTAAGAAACCACCATTAGGCTTTGGTGGGAGGCGCCTTACTTTGTGCGCGCTAGCCTGCCTCCGCGGCGCTGCCAGAGGAATACACAATCGAACCGAAGCTGCAAGCTTGGCAGGAGCTGCCTCTGCGTGCCCATTTATTTGCCGGATCCGTATTTTTTTTTTGCCGACTGGGTCATTGCCGCTCTCCTCCAGGGTTTCATCTTAATATTTTTTTTTCTTTATTTTTGCGTGTGTGTGGATTATTACAAATTTTTTTTTTTTCTTTTTCGGGAATCCTCGCCGGAGTTTTGATGCCGGGCCGGACTTAGCGCGGGCGCGGAGGAGCTGCGCGGAGCCGTGCCTCCTGCCCCGGGCCCCGCCCGCGGATCGGCCTCCCTGGCCCGGCGCCGGCCGCGGGTTGGCCGCGGGGCCGCGGAGTGGCGGGTACGCTGCGCCGCCGCCTCCCCGCGGAGCCGCCGAGGGATGCTGCTGCTGCGCCGCGGCCGGGCATAGGCAGGAGCCGAGCGGGCGGGGGAGGGAGCGCAGGGAAGGAAGGAAGGAAGGAAAGAAAGACGGAAAGAAAGGATCCCC
>VXBX01003014.1:2572943-2646097 GCA_013400415.1 Scytalopus superciliaris
CGCTGCCCTGCGGGAGGCCGGAGAGATCCTAAGTTTGCGCTTCTTTCTCCCTCCCCCGTCTGCGCCCCCTCCCACCCCCCGCGAGTTCCCTGCTTGTGTGATGGGTGTTGAGGCAGGAGCAGCCATTTGAGGCGACTGTTTTTCGTTGTGTTTTTTAGGAAAGATGCAGACCCCCCTCCCTTTCCCCTTCCAGGCTGGTCTGCGAAAGGTACTTAGCAGATGCTGGGAGGTATCTGAGCGAGAGGGATCCTTGATGACCGCCCCAGAAGGGGCAGTGGGGAGACTGGTCCTCGGGAGGTGCGGAGTGGGTTTCTCTGCTGATTGAGGGAGTTTGGCTTCCCGAACACTCGTATCCCTTGAAACAGAGGAGTGCGGGCTCCGCAGGGATGCTCCCTCCGTCCCAGTGCCCGGCTCCTGAAGGAGCTGTCCCCAGCACCTCCAGGGAGGAGCCCAGGGCATGCCACGGATTTGCAGCCCAGCGCTTTGCCGGCTCCCGTGTGTAGCTTCAGCACTGTCTTGCCGTAACTGACTATTTTTTTTTTAAGCAGAGGAGGGGGCTAGTTCTCCGATTGATGCTTGGTGGCTGATTCTTTCCACCCTCCCAAGCACAAACCTAAGGATTCGGGCTAAATCTGAAAATTCATTTGGTCTAGGTGTATCAACTTTCAGCTTCTCATAAGGGTTGCTTAGGACAGATGCAATCCTTGCCAAAAGAACTTCTTGATGGTGCTATTTAATGGAATGCTCAATTATACTGTGTTATAGTAATCTTCTGAGTTTTCTTGGATGCAGTAGAGGAAAGGAAAGCCGTGTGTCCTCCATTAACTCTTAGTTGCTGCTGCTGCTGGAATGTCAGTTCAACTGAATGCTACCACCTGATCACTTTTACAGCTCAGGCTTCTCCTTTTGCATGCTAATGTATGGCTATTCTGATGGAGGATTTTGTTAGCAAATAATTTGAACTTTATTTTGTTTATTAAATCTATTTGCTGATAAGCACTGGAGCAGAGAGTATATGCAGAGCAAGCTGATCTTGTGAATTGACAAAATCGGGAGAAGAACTGCAAATTGGATATGTATGTGTGGGTGGGTGTGCAGGTGGCGGATGGCTGGGAATGATTACCAGTAAAACTATCACTAAATCAGAAGAGCAAACAAGGCAGTAACTCGTTTCTCCTGTGTCTGCTACGGAAATTGAGAGAGAAACATCCCTTGCAGGTGTGTCTGAGCCTGCATATTCTGTAGGTACAACCTAAGGGAGTCAGAAGTTACCAGAAGGAAAATCTTTTGTGGAACTGAACCCATTTCATGTAGGAGTAGGCACCTGTATAAGGCAATTCTTGAAAACAAAACAGCAAAGGAAGCCAGATTTTTGACCTCTGTCTCTGTTTTCAATCCTTGTATGTTACATGGTGCTTCAAACTGCTGTGCCCTGTGTGTGTCTGGCTGGGCTTTCCAGGTGGGATCTCTTAGGGTCTAAATACTCCCTTGCCATCTCTTCCTTTTTACCTTTTCTATCTCTTTGGGAATGTAAGAGAAATCCACAGCAATTTTCACCTCTCCATGCTGTCTCCTTACAAGGTCTAGAAGGCAGGAATATCCTGATTAATAAATAATGTTCAGCTGGTAGGACTGTCCTCCATGCAAGAAACACAAAGGAAAAAGAAAAACCACAGTCTTGAAATGTTCCTGGTAGTTGCAGAGCCTCTTAACTATTTTTTTTTGTTTTAGGGATACTGCTAATACCTTTTACAGCAGGGTGTTTCCCTTCATTAAATGCAGTTCAGTTATAGGATGGAAATGCAAGAAGTGCAAATCCAGCAGAAATTGACCCTGTTTGGGCACATTGATAGCAGAGATTATCATTAATGGAAGATTAAATAGATTACATAAAAAAGGATTTGAATTTGTAGGGCATGTGAACATTTTTTTTAAGCCTACAGCTGTACTCTTCAGACACATATAAGCATCTCTGAGGATACATGTAAAATTCTTTGAGGCTGCAGTATCCACTGGAAGGGAGAGGGAGAAGAAATGCAATCTTTTTGCTCTGAACTGCTGACATGGTGTGACCCCAAAGCAAGTATCTGCATCTGCCACTAAGAGTAAGAAAGGGAATTTTTAAAATCAAATGCATTGCAATTTCCCAGGTTGAGCTGCATGTTCCTTCTGTGCCCGTTGCTCCAGCTGCTATTGAAATGAAAGTCATGGACCTGGTTGTACCATGGGAATACAAATCTGACATGATGAATCTTGTGCCCCAGCTTTCAAAATAGTGCACACCCTTGTGTGATCCCCTGGCTTGGCAAGGCACATATGTGGGCAGGAGTCATAGGTTATCTAGCATTTCACAGCTTTTAAGAAAAGAAGCCACTGTCTGTATTTATACTGGTTTGTGTTGCAGTTTATTTAATTGTTTTAACATATTAAATGGGCTCAAAATAGGACTTAGGAAAATGGGAGGCACATCAGGAGTTATTTCTCCAAAAAACCAGATGATTGCCCACCTGAATAAATGTTGGTTAAGCCATTTCTCTGTGTGTATTCATCTGAGGAGATGTTGTGAAATCTCTCTTTTTTGTGGGTGTGCATAATGACAATAATTCTTGGTTGTGTTTCACTCAAAGTCAAGTTATCTGTTAGCTGTTTTGAAAGTTCTTGATGAAGATTCTTCAGGTTCTGACTAAGCAAAAGCCACTTATCAAATCTCACTCTGTATCTTGTGCCTGCTGTGTTTTCCATGATCATGTGAGGACTATGGCTTTTCAGCATTAGCCTCTTCAGCTAGTGTTCAGCATGGAAGTCAGTCACTGATTTAGAAGGATAGTCCAGCCTGTAGATCAAAAAAATCAACCAAGTGGAACATACCAGTGAGGTTTTATTTTTATCAAGTCATTGGTTTCTTTTCTAAAGAGTCATGCCCTGATTTTTCCAATATGCATTTTTCATGGTATTCTGGGTTCTTCAGTAATATTATTGTCTTTAAATTGAGATACTGTACTTATAAGAATTCCTGTGTGAATTCAGCTATGAAATAGCACTGTGGTTTCTCTTGTGTTCATATGACCAAAGGCTAATGCATAGAACTGAGGTCAGGCAGGTGGGGCTCGACTAATGCATGGTAACCAAGAAAAGAGATGTTAGAGAACACTTAATCAATAAATCTTGTGAAGTCCAATTGCAACCTTTTTTTATGAGTCCAGACTTCTGCCTGAGTATGCTTTGATTTCCTGCTAAAGATTTTCTGGTCCAGTCGTTTGTCCTAGTCATATCTCTGACTGTTTGTTATGCACGGCATGGGTTCAAGTAACAAGCATCTGGCAGATGCACAATTATCAGCACTGACATTTTGGTAAAAGCTGTTTGTTTTATTTTGCACTGACTCAAATATCTTTTTCACATTAAGGATGACACTTAGATGGAACTGCGGGGTTTTCACCAACTGGAGGGTGTTGTGGGAGGTGCCAAACTGTAGTAAAACCAGACCTACTCTTCCCAGTGCTCTACAGCATTCTGCCAACAAATGACATGTATCTGCGAACGCTTCGCATTATGATCATGAGCTGTCATTGAAATCAAGGGGAGCACACGTGACTATAAAGCATGTGCCTGTAGCATTAACTAAGATTAATATGCCTGTTATGTATCAATTGTAAATGCTTCAAAAGTTGTTGAATATGAAAAAAAATACTAGGCAAACAACTGTGAGTTTTAAGAGCACTTGCTTCTTCTTCATTGCCACTTAGTTTCTGTTCACATACCTTTAGTCAGCATCCCACAGACATAATTAGGTTTGTTTTCCCATCTTAAATACTTGTCAGCAGGAAGACTACCGTAAAGATAAAAATAGCAAATACATAATTGTAGCCACACCACTAAAATGAAAGTTATTTTAGTTTTATTATATTTTTCACATTTTACAGATATAACTTGTTTCATCTGTTTCAATTAAGTTGGATGACACCAGATTTAATTCCATTTTCCATTTATAATCTTCTTTATAGTTAGGGACTAGTGCAGTTATCACTGGATTCATAAAGAAGTGGAATATTCAAATAAGCTCCACTCAGATATGTACATTGATTCTATTCAGATATATTTCTTCTCTGTTCTTTTTATTAAAGTATTTGTTGGAATCCTATGACCTAGGAGAACTTTCATAGCACTGGTATGATGGTTGGAAGGGATGTGGCTGAAATTATTCCATGCTGATTTTTAACCCTGAAGAAAATTCTTTTGTGGACTTAAGGTTTCTCATTACATTGATTTAACCAGGGATCACTGATAAAAGCAAAGTCCTGCATTTTATTTGGCATAATTTTCTTGCATCTATTAAAGGACATTGCATGATATATTATATGCTGACAACAGAATACCATTATTAAATTAAAGTATCGATTCATTGCAAAGTGTTATGCTAATGTCAATTGTTTGTCTAAACCCACAGAAAATGGAAATTAAAAATTAAAGCAAAGACCTGTCTCTATCTACAGTTTTGTGTCTAGTGTTGCAGTACATTTATCATCTGACTCATTGCTTTGAAACCTCCTGCAGAGCCCAGTAAATACATGGATTGCTATGGATTTGGCCTTCACTTTAAATTTTATAGCCCGTGTGGCTTTCAGGAAGTACCTAAAATATACTAGTGTTTGCTTTTGCTGATTTCTCTTGTGACTTGTTTGGAAACAAACTGCACAAGGAAAAGGGCCTAGTAAAATCATGTGGGGTGACTTGGTCACAAATATAAATAAATAAATAAATTGGTTAAAAGCAGAGACTTTTGTTTGCCTCGGAGCCTGGTGGCTTCTCTTTGAGCTTCATTTTGGTTTGAACAACTTTGCAATACTCCATTTTATCTCTGCACAAGTTTGTGCACGTGCCCAAAACACAAGCATGTAGTTGTGCATTTGGAATGTGCCAGTTTTTGAGAAGGATCTACTTCAAAGTCTGAAGTAACGCCAGGACCAGTCTTTGCTAAACAAGACAGCTCCTTTGGTTCTGGGGTTTGTCCTTGCAATGCAGTTCAGAGAAGAAATCTGGAGATTTCATGGTAGCTAGTTAGTCTGAATGCAAAGTTGAAGTGCATCTTTTTTAATTTGGACATCTCTTTCAGGTTCTGTGTGGAAGGGATTTGTTCTCACGGTTACTATTAAGCATGGATACTTTTTAATTACTATTTTGCATTACAACAGTAAGAAAAACAATTAAATACTTTATGTTATGGAAAGTTTTTCTTAGTCTGAGGGATTTAGTTCTTGGTTTGGTATGGTGAGAGCAGTTTAACTCACAATGGGATGGCTGTGCTTCAGATTAACATGGTGGGGGACTGTGTTTTCTTGTTGCTTAGAACTGAATTTTCAGGGTGGACAGCTCATAAACCTGCTTTCTTACTTCTGCTTTCCCCTTCATACCTAATCTCAAGCCACTCCACTGAGTATAGTACATTTTCAGTGGAAAGTAGTTCTCTGTGAGGGCGTAGCGAGGGCATTTCTGACCTGGACGAGAGGGAGGATGAGCATTCAGAAGGCATGACACCGAGAAAGTAAATGCACATGGGTGGGCAAGTGCTTTTTGAGTGGGTTTTTACTTTCTATCCTACAGGTTTCTGGGGCCCCTTGGTACAATGCATTCAAGAGGAAAAAATGAATAAAGCAGCCATGAGGAAAATTAGAATAGCAACTGCGTTTATAAATTTCAGTGTCCTTTTCATGGAAGAAATACCTAATTGGATCAACTCTTCCTTGTGAATTTTGAAGATACTAGGGAGAAATACATTAAGTAAATGCTTGTTGCTAACTGTTTAAATGTTTATTTCTGAAACTTTGTCTATATACTCAGTATTTCCCTAGAAATATTGAAAAATATAGATAAAATTCCTCTTTCAGTATTCTATCTTTTCCATCCTCCAAGAGCAGTATTTTGCATTTCCAAAGCTGCATTTTTCATGTAGCATGTAAATAGAAGGATTCCATGACTTTCAGATCTTTTTTGTTAGACAGATCTGTTGACTGCTGACTGGGGAAAACAAGCCATTCAGCTTCAAAGTTAATTCACTTCATATCATGTTGAGCAACTGATTTTTAAGTCCAAATTTATTTATGTTTTTTTTCCGTAGAGGGGTTTTATTTTTGTATTTCTGGGAGAATGACACCTTTGGGAAAAGCTCAGGTAGAATGGGAGAGGCTCCCTATCCAATAAAAAAATATAATTGGATAAAAAGATAAAGTGAAACTTCGTCTGGAACATCTGGAGAAATTCCTACTTTGGTCCCTGTGAAATAAATCCAGCAACTTGCAAAGTCTTATGTTTTTACTTTATCATCTTCTTGTTTGTTAATTTTTGGGTTTATGGCTTTTCTTATTCTTTTAAACTTTGAATTAATATCTTGTCAATTCTAAGGGCCCTACAGTTGTGTCCCATCCTCACTCCCCACTTGTATTTTGCACTCATAGGAAAGGTGCACATTAGCAGTGCATTTATATTGGCAATGTGGAAAGTGCTTTTTGTAGAAAAATGGATTAATATTTTATTTTTTAGAAAAATTCCAATCTTTCACTGAGGAGTTTTGTAACTCTATTAGCAAAGAATTGAGAAAAAAAATATCCTGATAGTATTCTGTGTAGCAGTTGTGCTGAATTAAGTAGTTTACAGTCTTCCATATTTTAAAATGAAATTGCTATATGCCAAATTTTACAAACATACAGGGCATGTGAGTGATGCATTTTCTTGTTTGTAGAGTTATGCATCTGCAGAATCAGGGCTAATTTATGTGAACATCTGTGTGATTATATCTGTTACTCTGCCTTAGATTGCAGTGTGAGTGCTTACAAAACATGCCTGTGTAAGTAAATGTACATCAACTTTTTAAAAGCTGCCAACATTATTTAAATGTGCTTATTAGAACTGAGTTTCCATTAGTGCATTTTCTTTGTGTGTGTGTTCTTAGCACTGCCTTGAAAAATAGAGCGTTATTCTGTTTACTCTTTGTCTGAAGTAAGTTCTGTAGTAAAATCGTTGTGTTCTCGGGAGCTGTAGTTGCTTAGTTGTAGCCTCAGCTGTGTATGTCACAATACACATGGGTCATGAATCTTTCTACACATCACTTTTAAATTATTTCTGCATCTAATTTTTTTTCCTCATTATTCTTGAAAATACTGGTTTTGTACAGTTTTTCTCTGTATTATGTCCTCAGCTAGCTATATGCCAAAACTAACTTCTTCCTGAAGCTTATAGATAGAAAATGTTTTCTGAATGTTTTAAAATGTAGCTATTTTCTGAAACCAAAATCATGAAGTTATCTTCACATTGCTCATTTCACAGCATCATTGCTGTTAAAGTTCAAGTTTCCAGTTCAGCAGGAACTGAACCTTGATTGCTGACTGTCACCAGATAGAGGGGCTATAGCACTGCGTAACAGCAAATCATTAAATTAGTATTAATAGCAAATAGCGTCCTTTCCAGATCTGATTATTCTCACTGATGTCAGAACTTGTAAAGCAAGCATTGAGATAAGATGTGTTTATTCTCTTGAAAGGGTGTTGGTGGTCTGTTTTTACTGCAATGACAAGTCCTTTTCTTTTTTCTACCGTGGTTGACAAGGAAGGTGGAAAACATGCAATTTAGTCTCCAGTTGCTGTGCTGCTTCTAAATGTAATCAGGATTTAAACAAAAACAAAAAACTTGTACTGGAAAATAAGGCTAACCTACAAAATTGTGCTGCACTGTGCAATGCTAATCTTTACTTATGTCTTCCAGTTCTGTGCACAGTAAAATAGCATTTCCAGTAGTGTGCTCAGAGTGGCTGAAAGTTGTAACTAGCTGGCTTTCTCAGTGGCTGAGTAATACTTTTGAATATTACAAAAAGGTGTAGGGAATCTTTGTTTCCTCTCCTCTTGGTGAATTACAGTACAAGTGGTTAGGGGATTATCATTAGAATAGTGCTAAGCTATACTAGAAGTTTTGACTTGGAAGGGATTATATAATACTTGCTAAAACCAATCGTAATTGTCTTCCAACGGGTTGTGCTTTGTTAATGTTTTTGTTAAGAGTAGTGTTGTGTGGAGAGCAAATTATTTTTCTTGTTCAATCTGTCAGTGAATTTACAAAAGAGAAGCAGGATCTTTGTTTGAAACTGAGAGATAAGCTGCACTGAAATGGTGTGGTGATTTTCCTGCCAGATTTTGCATTGCTAAGATTCAGTGGGCAGGGGGTCTAGGAACTTAACTGATGGGATTATTCTGATGAGTGTCAGTGCTCTTGATTTAGAAGGGTAGAGGTACTTTTATAATTATTTCATAAGTAGCTAAACCCCATTAGTCTTTAGCCTGAAATCTGGCACAGCTACATAATGGTCAGAGTGTTAAAAGTTCAAGTCCCTCAATTTTATTTACTTTTTTTTTTAAATGATAACTAGAAAGCTGAAATGCCATGAATAAATACATACAGCAATGACTTTTTCCTTAAGTAGGTTGGGTTTTCTTTGCTTTTAGATTTCAGTCTTTATTTTATAACTTACATCAATAGAGCACACCATACATTTCACAGGGTCAGCTGCTTATTTATAAGCTGTTCTCAGTGTAATGAAGTTGATTGTAATTAGTCTTTATCAGTCAAAAATGCTAGAAAAATACAGATTGCAAACTAGAACAGTTTATAAATTATGCTATCTAACAGGTGAAAGTAGTTACTGATGCTGTTTTCTAAGTTTATGGCATACATACTTTGAAATTGAGTGATTATCTCAAAGTAATGTAGAAATGATGCAGTGTACTGCTAAACTGGGACTGTGTTTCTGCACCACATTTTCATAGTGCACACAGGATCTTTCCACGGAAGTGGCTCTCTTAGGAGGCTGTACCTTTGCCTCAACTGATTGCCTTCTGAGCTGTGAAGATGATGACCTTGATGCTCGTCATAATAAAAACAACAGAGAAAATGCAACATTCACGGGATACTTAGTGTCTCATTGGTACTGGGGAGGGTGAACATTTGCCACTTGGTGACTGCTGTCACCTCTCCTTAGAGAAGAAGGGTGGCGGGTGGGCAGCAGAGGTCACAGGGAAGCTATGCTTGTTCTGCACTTCTGCACAAGGAGCTCTTCAGCACACTCTGGCCTGATCTGGGAAGACATGACCTTTGCCTTGCCTCTGTCAGCATTAGCTATCCTGCCTTGTTCTCTACAAAAGCAGAGAGGGAAAGAAGTGTTACTAATACCTTTTCATATCTGGAGCACATTCATTACAGAGGCTTACTTAGTCCTGAATGAAAAGCAAGAAAGTAACTTAATATTTTAAATTGGTTTATGTAGTATCTGCCTGCAATAAGGAATTCTTTCAGGTTTTAGTTCTTGGATGGCTGGATTTAATCTGAATATATGAAGCTGTAATGCTAGTGTGTGATACATTAAAGAGGGGAGGAAAGAAGAGTCTGATACTGTAATTGTTATTTTATAGAAGGTTGAAGAGTTCACTTGCATTTATGGAATTTCAGTAGGTGGGTACACTACAAGGCTTGATTACACATTGTGTTTACATACAAAAGCTGTCCTCTGTTAGCTTGGCAGATGTAGGAGATTTGTAGCCAGCTACAGCTTCACTGCTGTAAGGTGGATCTGTAAATGTGAACTGAACACACACAGACTGAGGAGCTACTGGGCTCCTCATTCATGGTTTGTTTACAGTGCATATTTTGGAAACATGAACATGCATTTATGTTTTATAGTAATTGAAATGCACTTATCCCTCCTTGATTTTTACAATGCTCCTGACTGGTCAGTAATGTACCTACAGAAAATAAGGTGTATTGGACAGGCCTAGAGATAAAATTCCTTACTGTAAAGAGGTGATGGTGGGTAAAGTCCTACACTGAGGATGAAATATGCTAGGTGAGAAAAAGATTAATAATTCTTGGGAGATGTTTTATTTGTGCAGGGTGAGAATTTTGTCCGCTTAAAAGCAGTGTGGGTTTATTAGGGAGCTTATTTTTTTAAATGCTTTTAAGAAGATACTGTAAGATTATATCTAGTTAATTGGACACATTACATTGAGTTATTTAATTAGAGATTATTTTTCAAATATCCCTTAAAATTCTAACACTCTCAGTATTTTTTTTTTTCACATTTGTAATCCTGTTTATGAATGCAATCTATATGACAGCATAGACTCCTGGACCTTTTTCTTAACAAATATTGCTTAAACATAAATTTACTATATTTTTGTGTCATAGAATAGAATTAGAATTGGAGGAACTCATCTCATATGTAACCAAGTGGGAGCTGTAGGGTGCTCAGCAGTTCTGTAAAAATCACAGCAAGAAGCAGGATAGACCACAGGCTTGCACTAGATTGAATGTCTTACATGAGAACTCTTAATTAAAGCTTCTCAAAGAATTTAGAGTCCGGACATAAGTAATTTCTTCTAATTATCACCAGATTTTGGTCAAACTCTTTACTGGCAAAGAGGCAATTAAAAGTTTCTAAGTTCAGTTCAGCTCTGCATAAATGAAGGTAGGGATAATCAAAACACATAAAAAAAGGAAACTCGGGGTATATTAAATACATGTGATATGCAATTTAAGTAGTAGTTATGGAAAATAAATTGATGTAAAAAAACCCCAAGAAACCCAAAATCCCAAACACAGTATCAGGAGTGTCAACATTATTTCGCATCTTTGTGCATTACTTTGTATAATGATTTCTTACATTACATAACAAAATAACTTTTCCCACTAGGTACTGAAAAGGCGTATCTTCTAGTGCATAGATAGAGATATGTTTGAAGACAGTGCTCAGGCTTGAATAAACTGTGAAGCACTGTCTTCTCTGGAGCTCTGCCCTTTGTTGTTACAGCTGAACTAAATTACCTTGACCTTCCCTTTCCACCAGAAAAAGGGTGACTTTTGCAGTGTTGAGCTGTTGCAGTAGTCAACTGCTATAGAATGACTTCTTTTTCACTGTTTTAGCTTGCTTAGTAGTCTGCTGTTCATCCCAGAAAGTTGTTAAAACCTCAATCAAAGTAACAGATCAGAGACTATTTGTTACTAAAGGTTAGGATACCAGGAGTGGTCATTTCTTGTCCTCAAGCTCAGGTTGTCTTATTTGTGAAATGAAACCATGGTGAAGAGGTACAGATGAGAAATGAGGTGTGTTATAATGAATATTCAAAAAGTAATTAGGAAATACACTTCACAGGTCTCATTTTAAATTTCAGAAAATAGCTGATATCCTTGATTGTTCTTTTGTTTGTGTCTGATAATTTTCAATAATTCTCAGACAGACAGTGAAGTCTAATACTAAAGAGGAAGGGACAGAAGCTGCTTTTTTTTTTTTTTTCCTTTTTTTGGGTGATTTAAAAGTGTATCTCCACATATAGCCAAGATCTGTCCCCATATGACAGGGGTGTATCTGACAGGAGGGCAGGGTCTAACATGCCACTTCCTCTAGTTCGTAATTCTTTATTTTTGTACTGCAGTGAGTTGAGTCAGGTTTGATTTTAGGTCTCTCATTAGGCCAAAACCTGCCATTATGACAACCCTATTTAAGTCTTTTTAGCTTAAGTTTATAATCACTTGTCACTGGGAATTTTAGTAACTACTATGTTTTATATTGCTGTCTTGTTATATTTTAGAACCAAAGTGTTATTGTTGCCATATCTCACATCAAAAGGAAGAAACACTTTCAGTATGGTGTAGTCTTCTATAGATAGAGTCAAAATGCTCTCTGAGTAGGTGGGATCCTAAGCCAAATCCAAACCCAATGAGGTAAGTGAGAAGAAGTGGGCTCCAGCTAACATTTAAAATAAACAGTTACAAAGGAGTGACTTGCTTAGCCTTGTCTGTTGTTCTGCCTTTGCTCATAGTTGACTTTTATGAAGTGTAACTGTGCTAATCTCTTAAGAAAAAAAAATCTATCAATAAGAATGCATTTACTAGAGGACATCTCGGAGAATGAGACAAGTTTTATAGAATATCGTAGTAGGTCTACCAATACAATTGGAGAAAAATGAGCAAATGTTTTTTCTGTGTCTCTTTGGTAAGGGGAAATGTTTCACTTTTCAACCTCCTTCCAGTAGTAGGATTCCAACATCAAAAAAGTTTGAGTTGGTTTTTTTTTTTTAATTAGCTGAAAATGTTTTTCTTAACTGGAACTGTTATGCTTAGCTTTCAATTCTAAATAGATAAGAATAAAGCTTGCTAAGTGGTTTTTTATTTGCTTATTTATCCAGCTGTTAGGTTTGGGGTTTAAAAACAACATCTGTATCAGAAAAACTTACTAATGGTGGGCAAGAAACTGTTTATCATCTTAAAATGCTCATAGACTGTTGGTATTTTGAAGAAAGGTTTAGTATCATTAGTTATTACTGAAGATAAATGTTGTATTAACACTTAGATGTATGACTGCAACACAGACATTCTCATTGAAGGCTCACTCATTGCGAATTTCAAAGATTATATGAAATGATTTATGCTGGTGCTTGAAAAACATGTTTTGGTAATAACCTTTTTAATTCTGTTAAGACATTTAATTGCCATTAAGTGGCACAGTCTGCTGTTTGGAATGGAGAGCTGGGAGTATTTTGGTTGCAAATAGAATAATGAAATGGATTGAAAACAAGGACGAGTAATAAATGAATAGAGATGTGATATTAACAATGAGATTGGGATCCTTTTTATGAGTAGAGTATATGGTGTGCACCCTGCAAGGTGGGATATCTGTTCCCCAGGCAGTCATGGGATTGCCTACAGGTAGCTGACCACTGAAGTCAGTGGAAGTTCTGCAAATGGCCTCTGTGGGACACAGTCAAACTCTCCCAGTCTGGAACAGTTGGGCTTGACTAGAAAACCCTTTTTACTGAAGGGTAGTACTGTGTAGAAGCTAGTACCTGGCTTTTGACAGTGTTTTTACATTTGGCATGAGTCTCAGTGGTTCCGTCAATCTTGATTTGTAAGTTGTACCATAGACTCATTAGAAGAACAGCAAAACACTAAAAAAAGTTTGCACTTTCAGATAGTTTTGCTTTAAAAATAATGTGAAAGTTAAATCTTTCCAATTCATATGCCCCCTTTCCTCATGTTTCAGTTGAGATCATGTGGCAAGTCATTCAGATAGTAGTTAGATAAGCACTAGGAGGAAGATTTTTGTGGGGATCTGGTGTAGAAATGGTTTCCTTGCCTCAAGATTTTCTTGGGGATCTGCAAGTCCAACTTTTTAAATCACATTTGTGATTTGTAGAGAAAGCTGCAGTGTAAACATCAGGTCTTGAAAGGAAAGATTATGTAAAAAATAAAAAGTTGTATGAGGTAAGTTGTTCAAGTAAGGCAGTATTTACCAATTACGCAAGTTAAAGACAACACTTGTATTCTAAACAACCACTGCACTAGTCCTTGAGAATTGAAGGCCTTCTCAGTGACTTTTTTGACCCAATGTTTGGGATGAAACAAATGGCTAATTAGGTAGATTCCTCATACCATAAACAATCCTGCTTGCATTTAGTACTTTTTTGTGAGTTTCATGTAAGCGGCTTGGGTGGTTAGAATTTCCTTTCTGAAGTCTCTTTACAGGAAGTTTCTGTTCTTCAGACAGTGAAGTCATACAGTTTTGCAGCTTCAGATTGAAACAGTTGCACAAGAACTGAACTTCCCGAGGTTTCAAAGTCATTGCATAATAAGGATTTATGTTAAAAAGGGTCACAGTCTCAAGCTCTTAATTTAGCAGTTAAGAAGAAAAAGAAAATCCACTGTTCTCTGAAGTCCCAGGTACTTTTTCCTGTAAACCATGTGAAACTCTACCAAATGACTGACTTCTCATAGAAATAAGCAGTTGATTTTGTAACTAGTGTGCATAGTCACTGTGAAGTGCATGAAAAAAAGTGTGATTATTAGATGATTTTGTAAACACACCTAAAAAAAAAAAAAAGAAACTTACATGATATATTTGGAGTTTTGATCAATATATGATCAAAGGAGGATTTGGTGCTGCACATTTAAAAAATGAACTGTAGCTTGGGCTTCAACTTGCCATAGGCATGAAATCTAATATATTCTGCTATATATTCTGCTGTATTTGCTTCTCAAACCATAGACTGTAATAACTGTATCAAAATTTCATTTATGGGTTCTGTAGAATCTTTTAAGTAGAGACATGTAACAGTTATTCCGAAGTGGTGTGTTTTTTTGGAGGATATGTACAGAGTAAACCTAACAGAAGCTGCCTTTCCTCATTCCATTTTTTTTAATATATGCTATGTGCCTGTGCCTTGCTGATGCAGTGAAACTGCAAATGCTGCCTTCAGTGTTCTGTGCCGGTTGTTCCACTGTTGCTGTTCAGTTAAGCTTTTCCAGAAATACCCAGAGAGAACAGGACAGTAGAGGTAGGAGCAGAGGTCTTATGCTGAAAGGAAGTGAGAAAGAGATATTTAGAAGCTCAGAAGATCAGAGAAGCCAGTGGAGCTGTAGATATTGTAAATAATTAGTGTGCTTTCTCTTAGGCCTAATTTATTATGGTGAGACTACTGCCAGCAGGTGAATTATTGAAGAGCTAAGAAGGAAATTGCCCCAGGATGATATGCTGTGCCCACAATCGGAAAACAATTCCTGTTGTGCTTTCCAGCAGGATGCTGTAGTATTTCTCCCAGGCATTCATTCTCCTGGAATGAGTGGCTCTACCAAAGAGAAAGAAGTAATATGAGCTAGAGAAAGGATTCCACATATCATGGGTCATTTTGGTCTACCTTTTCAATTTCACAAATAGAAAGACTTCCTAGCCAGCCAAACCTGTTGTTTTGTCTGTGCTGCCTCTGCACTGTGTTGAATGAACTTTTTGTTGTCAGTATTATCACCTGAGCGCTCTGTGTTCCCCTGAACCTTGTGGAAAAGCTGCCACATAACTCAGTGAACAGAGAATCATACCCAAAAGGTTGTGTTCACCATAATGGTGCTCACAACATTCTTATTTTGCTTTTAGCATTATTTAATCCAAAATGGTAGTTAAAAAAAAAAAATAAATTACCATGAAGGTCAGTCCTGCCTTTAAAATTCTACCTAATAAGAAAAGTACTCTAAATTCAGAATATCCTTTGTAGTTACTATGCAGGTCCAGTGATGGCATTGTGTCTTGCTTGTTTCTTGCCCAGTTCCATCTGTCGTGCCTCAGTTTTCATTTCTCTGCCACTTACTATATTAGAGTAAATAATACTGATGTAGACAACTGCAGAATGTAAATTTGATACTTGCTTCATGTTCAGCAGTGAATAATTTGACTGGCTAAATTCTTATGGGTCTCTTGTAGTCTACAAAAATCTTATAAAACCCTGGAGATAGAAATATTTTGAATGCCTTGGTGCCCACCTTTGTTTACGAGAGTCAAACTTACAGT
The DNA here is from genome assembly GCA_013400415.1 of Scytalopus superciliaris. Classification (NCBI taxonomy): domain Eukaryota; kingdom Metazoa; phylum Chordata; class Aves; order Passeriformes; family Rhinocryptidae; genus Scytalopus; species Scytalopus superciliaris. The sequence goes on from VXBX01003014.1 coordinate 2,588,314, forward strand.
TCAGTGTCTGTTTCTGCTTATCTGTTTGTTGGTTTTTTTTTTTAATTTTTATTTTTAATTGGATTATATTTTATTTTTTGGCAAATGCCCTGGAATTTGCAGTGAGCTTCGGAACGTAATCTAGAATCTTTCCATGATGCTTCTTTTATGCAAGTGGTTCCTACTGGAAATATAAAGTTTGTAGGAGATGTTTCTCCATCATATTTTGTGGCAAAGATCAATGCACAGAAATAATTTATTTTATCTTCATATCCATAATTGATGCCTTATCTTTTAGTAGAATATCTGATTCTTTCATAACCTTCCTGTGACTGATACACGTAAATACTTTATTTATTGCCTTTACCTAATAGCTTTTAAAATTCTCTTCATTTCCTGAATGATATGCTCAGGCTACATTATTATTTTGAAAGGATGTATTGTTATTTGACTTGCTGTCTTCCCCTGCTGTGTTCTCTTGCTCTCAGGGAGAAGAAGAATTCCATACTCTCCTGGATTAGATTACAATGTTATTTGAAATTCTTACATTTTATGTTCTCAGACCTTTTCCCTTCCATTTAATTTCCTTCCTTTTTCTTTGTTTTCCAGTTTCCCAAGTCTTTTGAAAAGCTTTACTAATTCTTTGTAATGGCTGTTGTCTTCTTTGTCATCCCCCTTTTCTGTCATAACTGAGCTGCATCATACTCATGTTTTGAATCAGCTTCTGTTTTTCTGTGAGAATTGAGTCAAAACTAATTGCCTGATATCCTTTTCTTGCTGTTCCAAGAAGCAGCTGTTGCTGTTAGAAACAACAAAATGATAAACTATAAGAATACAATCACATTTTCCTGTTTACTGTGTTCTGTGATCTTTTAAGTGGCCACAGTGGAGTAGAATTTTCTGTATTTGCTTGCATCAATCAGGTAGAAAGTTGTCAGGTTATCCACTCTTCTCTGAGTCATTCCATATTTCATGAGGAAGAGTTTTAAGACTTTTTTTACCTTTAGCAGTGCTCAGTTTCCTGTCTGCTGGAGTTTTCCCATGATAATTGCATTTAAGTGACTAATTTTTGTATTATCTTTACACAGTAAGAGTGTATTTTCTGTTACAAATGGGGATAATATATTTGAAAATTACCCCCAGAAATTTGTTTTCTTACAGCAGTATAGATTTGTCTTCCATATTCTATGTTGTGAGTCCTTAAATTACATCCTTGGTATGAACATACTGCATAAACATGGCATTTTCCTAAGCATTGCATAGTGCTCAAGGGGATGAATTCACATAGTCAGCCCTTCCAATAAGTGAGTCCTTACCCTTCATGTTCCTTGCTAGTTCACATGTGGGTAGGGATACTTTGGGGTTGGTTTGTTTTCATCTCTCTGCCATGACCACATGAGAGCTGTAGCTCCAGTGACACAAATGATTTGTTGGCTGAGGAGCAGTCAGAACAGTTTGACTCTGATGAAGGATCAGTTTCCTGTTGGTTTCTTAGAGAAAGCCAACAATGCTGTGATATGGTTTCCCGTGTTTTGCCACTTTTGTGCTTCCTTTCCATTACAGTATCTTGGGTTTAGAGCTGCTGGATTTGTCTGATGTGAACCAAACACATCACTGAGATAGCAGACTAAATAATTCTGTCCTCTCCTCAGCACATGGGTAGTTTCTGTCTTAATTCACCTGTAACTGCTTCTTGGTTATATGTAACTTCTTTTGGATATATCTACCACTGCACTTTTATTTTGGAAATTTGTGTTCTGTGGATGGGTGACTCTATCTTCAATCCAGAAAAAGGTTGTATTTTTTTAACTAGTTATCCAGGTAGAGTTTTTAAAATTACTGTTCTTCACTTTAGATCAGTGTCTGGTACTTTTAATTCTACTTTAATAATAAGTTTGGGTGGAGGAGACATATATTCTGAGTCTGTTCTGCTTTCCAAGGAATAATTTAAACTTCCCAGAGTATTTCTTTTTGTATTTTCGCACCTTTTTGACACTTTCTACCTCTGAATTTGATCTTCTTGCGAATTTCCAGGAATTATGCTTCAAATAACTGTTTCAAAGCATTATGAAAGAACTTTAAGAAATACAGTAGGTTGCCTTTATTCCTTGGATATGGTACTAACTAAGCTTTATTTTGATCAGTTAATTTGCAGGGGCTTTGTTCCCCTGAGCAGGTAATTAAATGAAGAATAATGCCACTTTCAGAGGAAAAGCCTTTTACATTTTCTTCACATATCTCAACATTTAGGAGAACATAGAGCAATATGATATTTAAAAGGACAATACAGAATATTAAAAATAGACCATTTTATTGTATATTAGGTAGTACCATACTCTGTTTATTATGATACTGAGATCCTATTTAATTTGCAGTTGTGTGGCATGTTCCCATATGTATGAATACATTTGCTTTTTCAGAGGTCACATGCATATGCACATATGAATCCTTTTGTATCTAGGTTCTAGCCCCATTCAATGCCAGTTATTGCTGTTAAAAATATCATCTGGATTTAATCTCCATTCCTTTTTTTTTTTTTTTNAATGTTTTTCACATTTGTGGAGTTCTGTGACATTTTAAGCTTTAGTACAGGCATTTAAAAACTTCCTTAACAATTTGTCCAAAATGGTGTCTGAAAATGCATCTTGAAAAACTTTTTTTGCCAACCAATCTGTACGTCTACATACATATTTTTACTGTGTACCCTTCATACTCAATTACCTTTTATAGGCTAAAAATGTTACTCTCAGAGTTGGCCTGACTTAAGGTTGCACTTAATACAGCAGTGTGTGGCTTCCAACTTTTCTTAACTTCCACAAAGACAGTTCTATTCTAGTGTTTTGCAGTCCTTAACTTTTGAAATCTAATGACTCTACTTTTGTTCTTTGTAAGGTGCACGGGTAGAATAGATGAATCCTATGCCTCAGGTTTGGTTGGGGTTTTTGTGGATTGTCTCACTGTTTTGTGTCTGCTAGCCATTTGTTTTCTGTGCTGTGTGGTTGATCATTTCTGCTTATGCATCATATCTTATGTTTGTCCCAACTGAAGAACTTCAAGTTTTTTAGATTGTTATCTGCAATCAGCAATTTTGATCTCTCTGCTGCCTCCAGAACTTGAAATTCCTCAAGTGAGCTAGTTCTGTGCCTCTGGGAAGCAAAATGATTTTTTTTTCCCTTGCCAACATATAACAGAGATATTAATAATTTTAAAGTTATTTCATGAAATTGATATCCCTATTCCCAAATTTTTAAACCTCCGTCACTATTTTCTCCTTTTCTAAAATGATGCTAGTCTTAGAACTGGTTAATTTGTATCAACTTCGTACTGATGTAGCTGTACCCATTTTAGTGGTTACATCTCATACAATTCTAGGTGAGATAATCAGGATTTTAACAAGGTGAGAAAAATCATGTCTTTTTATTTAGTGTTTATACAAGCACTGACATTTTAATTAATCTATCTCGACCATTTAATCTCCCTTATGAAATAGGAGATTGCATTGTGAAGCAAATTTTAAAGAAAAAGTATCTTAATTTTTATATGTGTGTGGGTGTTTTTCTTCTTTTGTTTGTGTTTTTTTTGTTTGTTTGGTTGGTTTTTTTTTTTACAATCATCCATTTTCCAATACTATTTTTATTTCACAGCACACAAAACACAGGAGGGTGCAAACCTGCAGCTGTCAATATCCATCTGATTTCTTTTATCTTGTTTTGAAAGTTTCAGTATTTTGTATGATCTCTAATGGGTTACAGTCTGAATAAATCTTAAGAAGCATTAAAGACCTGGTTTGATGACTAGTTTAATGCTCCTTCCAAGAACAATTTGAAGAGATTAGGATTTAGTGAGATATCATTGGAGGATTAGCAATTGCTTCTTATGGCATTCTGAGTTGACAGCTAATGGATAGTTCTCCCTGATAGCTCTTTTATAGTCCACTGCAGCTGGATAAAAATCAATGAGGAAGTGAACTTATGTTTGTTTATCCATTAGTTTTGGTTTTAACAGATGAGTATGGCTGCCACAGTAACTTGCTTAATAAGTTGTGCCCATCTATCATGATCTAGATAACCTCAATTAACACACTGATTAATCCTCCAATTCTTCTTCAGCAGTTCCCTTCTGGACTGTACAATGTGAAGCAAAATGTTCCCAGCATGTCTGAGCAGACAGAACATGTGCTCATCAATACCCAGATAAATAGAGCCCACTTTTCCTCATTTCACCAGCCCTTCCTATGTGCAAGATAAAACTGTCGTAATATTATTTTTCCCCTCTAATCTGTTTTTTCTGTTATTTTTTTCTTAATCTGTTCTATGTTTTGGAATTCTTTGAACTGGAACGCTAGTAGTTGCCTTGAACTTTACTATTAGTTCAGAATTCCAGAGCACATTTCAAATGTCAATGGAAATAACAAGCATGGTATAAAATGGCTTTATTTTTACAAATTGATAAATAGGAGTTAAAAGAACTGTATAACTGTCAATTATGCAGGACTTTTTGCGAGGTAGCCTCAGCCCTCATGTAGAATCTACTAGTATTCCTGTAGCTGTAATATAATTTAAGCACTCTGCTTCTTAACTGTAACTGTCATATCTGTTGAATATTGACTGGGGGACAGTTCTTCCCTTTAAAAGTCAATGACAGGGAATAAGTATGGTCCGGTATCTTAGTTCCAGTATTTTCACCATTTATGTAGAAACAAACATTTACTTATATACCTATTTATTTATTTAATGCTGCACCTTTAAAGGTGAAAAAAAACCCCAGTACATTTGTGAAGACTACAGTAAAAATGCCTGTTTTGTTTTGTTTTTTTTTCTTTTCCCCCTTACCAGGAACTGGCTATGGAGCTCTTTCTCTGAACTAGGCAGGGTTAAGAAAAAATGGTTTTAGTAAGAAACTTACAAAGAAACTAAATGTGTGTGTTGAGTGAATAATATTTAAAAGGGAAATTTTGCTGGGAAAATTATCTAAGACACCATTTTTTAAATTCAAGAAATTAATGCATGGGTGAGCTATTGCGAGAAACTACCAACTAAGCCACTTTATAATACAAAAATAATCCATTATACACTTTTAAAGTTTTGTTCTAAGTAATAATGATCAAGAGCTTTACTTCATAACCAAACAAAAGCTTCTAGACTGCTGTTGTTAAAAGAAACGTTTCCCGTCCTGCCACACCTTTGGTAAGATACAGCTGTGACACAGCATTAGCAAAGCCACACCTCACAAATTGTTGTATAAGGTTGGAATTTGCATTTATTTTGGTAGGTTTTATGATGTTGTTTCATCTCTTCTTTCATTTGTCTCCTAATACTGATGGGGGATTCTCTTTGAAATGCAGCATGAATTAGATAGCAAACATAATCCTAAGATCTGGGTGTATGTTAGAATGTGTATCTTCTTGTTTAGAAATAATGCTCCCTGGTGGACCTGGTTGAGTTTATAGGTTTATGTTCTAATACATTCTTAAATTTTTAAAACAAATTGCTGTGTATAATCTTCTTAAGCAAACTGGTTATACCCAACTGGTAGCTCTAAGTGTCTTTAACCTTTGTTTTCCACAAAAGCAAATCCTTGCTAAGCCAGAAAAAAATCTAAACATTAGTCATCCCTGTCTGTGGTGGCATGTGCCTGAGTAGTTTCTCTCCTCTGTTTCTGCAACTTCTTACAGTACCAGATAGTAAAACTGTTCCTCAGTATCTAATGTGGAAGAGCTGTGTGGTGCTGTCATCCATGCCTGCCTTTGACCCCCACAGCCTGGGGGATGCTCCAGGGCTTCCGATGCCTGTGGACATGCCCCAGGCTTTCTGCAGTATCAGCCTGCTCAGAGCGTCAAGCACAAGCTAAAATCTTTAATGTCATCTGAACGTCTCTCTGCTATTGCCATTTTACCTGTGGCTCTGCTGATGGCAGACCCCTTTTAAGAGCATGTTAATGCTAGAAATAGTTTATTATTTTTAAAGAAATTCAGTGATTAATCTATTGTTAGTAGCAGTACAGGAATATTTGGCCTTAAGGAGAAACTAGGCACCATTGCTGTCTCAGTTAAAATGAAGTAATAGTTTGGTAAGTGTTACTTTATCCCTAACAACAAACATGTCTGGAGATTTTTTACAGAAGGGGTCTTAAAATTTCATGTACTATGAGCATCTTGGAGCCCTGCTACTGAAGAGTATTAAGTGGGACATGGAAATCCAGTATCTTAGCAGGCAGAGGGTGGTGTGTCAGTGATACCACAGCTGAAATGCTTTCACATATTTTTGCCTTCTGAATTAGTGACATCAAATTCAGGCTGTGTATAGCTTAGCTTGCAGAATTTCCATACCTCATCAATTGAGAATATTTGTTAGTCTCAATCTTCTGCGCTGGAAATATTTTTCAGTAAGCAACCCCCTGTTTCCAAAGAGCCCTTTTTATTCCATGATCTTAATGCTGACCAAGCAATATTGAAGCAAAACTTGTGAAATTTTTTCAGTATAGCAACAAATTGAAAAACTTGCAGAATGCAGGGAACGTGAGCAAACATGTAGGGGGCTGCAGGAGCTGCCAGCCTGTGATCTTTGTGTTCATCCTTACTGCATCCTTGGTGTTGGTCATTACCTAGAGAATAGTTTAAGGTCATCAGCCCAGAGAGAGCCAAACATCCCATCCCTTCAGGTTTTATATCACTTTGCTAATTTGGTAGGTTCACCATGTCTCCTAAGGATACTGGGTTTTGAGTTTTGTTACAATTGCCAGTCCTACCCTGATCACTTTTAAGATTATCTAATTGTATATGCAAAACATCCCACTTATTACAGGGCTTAATTTCATTATATGCACATGTAAGTCCATCATGACTACTACTATTATAATGCTTTAATTTGAATTTTTAATAAGGGCTTTGATCCTGAAAATAATTACAAGCATTCAATTATAATTGTGTGTTATCGATGTATATTATGTATGGATATTATTATGCAGAGAGCTTACTCACATGCAAGTTACTGATGTAGTTGCATAATTAAATCCGTATTTTATCAACTTTTGGAAACACACTGTTATTACCTTATACGCAGCAACATTTTTCAAGGGTACCTGAATTTCTTTTCAGTAGTGATTTAGACATTTAAAAGCTTTATCCCTAGAAGGGGGAATAAATGTGTGTAAGTGATTTTGGTTTTACTGCTTAGGCCATCCGTTTGAACTTAACGTTTGTAAAATTGACTAATTGATTGCTAGAATGCATGCATGCATACACACATTTTGCTTTCTTCATAACTGGGGTGCAGCCTCTGCTCATAGAACATACATTTTAAGTATGTGCAAAACAGGATCTAGCAGCTGAGGAATACAAAACCAAAGATAAACCTTCAGCAAACTTAGCTCAGCAATACTGTGTTTTTCCTCCCTTCAAATTAAAAACGGTCCCTTGAAATATATTAGTATACCTGTGCCTTTATGAAAATGTGGAGAACAATTACTTTAGTAAAATTTTTGTGTCTAGTTGCTTTTGGTTAGATTTTATTTTTCACCTTTTTGATATTTTTTCAATATTGAAAGAAAGATAAGACTGAGAGAACTCTTTGTTAAGAATCCAAACTTCTTTTCAGCTAAAGCATTTGTTGGGGGAGTTTTCATGAAGCATATTTATGTGATTGTGTCTCAGCTCTCAAAGCATGAAAAACTGTTTCTAGTTCAACTCAGTAGCTTGTTCTTGGGGAGCCTTATTTCCTCAGCCTGTGTTTCAAGTTGGGTGTTATTTCTCAGGGACCACAAGATCTTCTTCCCCATATCCTGCGTTGGAAGATTAGTAGAATAATTGTAGAACACTTCCTCACATACTGGTTCCTCTCTGTTTATGCCTTTTGGGAATGAGGAAAGGACTCATGTTATCACAGGTAATAACATTGTATGAAGTCTTTAATTAGTGTTTTATGCAAAATACAGGTACCTTAGATTACACAGAAGACCCTAATTTTACTGTGCTGCTGTTATTTTAAGTCACTGATCACTGAGCTAAAAGTGATTATGACAATTTGGTTTGGTATGTGAAAACAGTATAGTCAATGTCACAGAGTAAACATGGCATACTTTTCAGTTTAATATATAAATAAATGTATGTGAATTTGAAAGCAGTTAGGAGAGAATGGAGTGGGAGGTAATACTGAAGCAAGAATACCAATGACAATTGAGAACTGTGCAAGTCTGATTCATTAGATGCTGGAGAATACAACTCATTAATCGTGAAAGAGAATGTCTTTGGATTAAAAAAAATTGATTAAAAAGGGAAGTTAGTCAACAAGGGAGTAATAAGGATGAACATAAATAGATAAAAATAGAACAGCTGAGAGCACTGCATGTTAGGCAATGGACAAGTACTAAATGATATCAGCATGTAACTAAAAAAGATCAAATATGAATTGCTGTAGTTTCTGTTACAAACTATTTGGCAACAGTGAAATTCTAAAAATGGCACAGGTCTAATCATAGCTAAGTTTGGTAGAGGACACAAGGGAGGCTAAAAATACAGTTTCTTTCAAATAATTGAGAGGAAAAGAGAAACTGTCACATAGAAATAATCAAATTCTCTTAATTTTTACAAGTAAGTAATTAATGTGTTGAATAATTTGGTATAAAGTTAGAAAATGTTAAACTGATTACATCAAAAAAGAATGTCCATCTCTAGAAAGGGAGCTTCCTCAATGACTGTTGTAAATTTTTAATCAGTAAAGGTATTCTACGTACATTCCAAGAGTCTTCTGAATGACTAATAGTAAAAAACCATAAATGTGATAATTAAGGTATGGACAGGTGAGGTAAAGTGACAACCATTCTGGACAGAGTGATGGTAAAGCTGATAGGGGAAACAGCTGTTAGTTAACTTCCAATAATCTGATTGTAGTAGTGGAGAGGAAGTCTTGTCTGATTTGTAATATTCTGAGAGAATCTCAAGTCCAGCTGATGTATGCCTTTGCATTACTCACTTAATTTCATTACATGGCATAGCATAAAAAATGAGGTAATGCTTTTGAGTGAACAAATGGTGTACAAAGTCAGTGTATGTATGTATCATGTAAAATCATGTTTAATAGACCAAAAATAAGAACCAGAACAATTGATGTGGTCTTGGAGGAACAGTCTTAGCAGGGTGTATGTTTGCTCTGGTGTATGAAAGAAAGTGCAGGTCCTTTTATTTAATGAGAGGATTGGGGATGTTCAGATGAGTGTTCTGTTAGTGTGCTTGAATTCTTCTCACGTACAAATATCCTCCAGGTTTGAATCTTGACTCTTTGCACGTTTTCAGTTCTGATACCACTCAGACCTACTCAGCTAATGAGGTTTAAGATCATTGCCTGAGGTGAAAAGACTATGGCACATCAGAATTCACAGTAATGTTTTACACTTGAGTGGAAGTAGCAGTGGAGGAGTTGCCAAATATGCTGTGCTTTACAACTAATATTTTCAATATGTATTGAAAATTCATGTGTCTCTTTCTGTCCTTCATTAATCACTGTATGAGACATCAAATAAAGGGGAATATTTTTTTTTTCAGACGTAATTAAGGATCTGCTTTTCTGGGTGTTGCACCTCGCTATTTTGCAAGTGACTGTAACTATAACAGTTAAAGATAGTTGTGCTTAGTGTTAAGTTGAATTTTTTTAATGAAAACCCAACTCAACACTTTTTATACCATTTTTTCCCTTATCCTGAGGCAGAATGTACAGGATAACTTCTAGAGTAAAAACTGTGCTGATATCTGGTATAGTTAGTCTAAAGTGTGTTGGTACTTTTAAAATGCATTTTCTGTGTATGTATGTCCACTAGGAAGGAATTAACTCTTCACTTAGAATCTGCACTGATTCATATCATTAGAACATACGTCTTACCACTGGTGTTGCTGATGAATTTAAATTCTGAGTTTTGTCAGTAAACAATGTAAACCAAATCAAATCTGTGCCCCTCAGAGTAAAAGGAAATGCATATAACCTGTGCAGCATTCCATCCATCCCTTAGTTCTTTATTATCTCTCAAAGCAGTCTTGCACTGGTACAGAGAAACATGTTATCCCCTGCTCTAAGCAGAACCTTCTGTTTCCTTGCGTAGATTATTTTAAGAGTGATGAATCGGTAACAGAAGCAGTGAGTGTGGTGCTTCAGCCGGAAATGTCATCTGTGTGCAGTTGATATGTCAGTTCCCTTCAGTTGTACCACAGGAGTACCTGATAAGAGCAGGCTGCTCCTTTATTGAATGGAGCTCCCTGTGAACCACTACTGCAACCAAGTGCTTAGCATTCCTCGTGGCAATATGGGGCATTCTTCTGTGCTGTCCCCCTGCTGGATGCATGTGCTGCTGGAGCAAAAACTTTTAGGCAACTGTGTATAATTTTAGACAAGATAGTCGAACAGCATGATATGTACCCAACAAACCATTACATAAATCAGTAATAATTTAAAGGGCACTGCAGTCAGTCTGTGTAGAATATTCTTGAGGAAATACAGATAGTTGTCGCTCTCTCATTGTATGACTTAATTACAGGGGTGAGTGTGCATCTGTCTGATATACATAGAGTTGCTATTTGCCGTGTTGGTTGAATTTCACAAGGCTTGTGTGTTGGCGATAATGCTGAGCTTGCCAAGTTGGAATGAGCAATTGAGATGTTTCAGCTTACCAGAATGAATGATTTATTAGTTAGCACCTGAAAATTACCAGCCTCAGTGGAAACGTTAAAGAATAATAATTTCCATGTAATTAACAGAAAATGCTACAAATCCTGTCACTTTCCAGTTGCCAAGGCAAGTCAAGCTGGGTGTGTTGCTGTCAAATATTTCAGCTGTGAGTAACTGGGGTTAATATTAGATTACTGATTTGAACCTGACTTTTAAGTGCCCTTTTGAATTCAATTCACTTAATAGACCTTGTGTTTCAAATACCACTGCTGATGCTCAAGGCATGGACCCCTCTCCTGCTGTGTCAAGAGCAACTCTTCAGTACAGCTCCCCTGTGTCAGCCCTACCTTGTTTTAATTAAAGTGTATTGTTGAGGAAGAGTAGTGAATTGTGCGAATCTGGCCTAACACATTGATGGCGCTGTCTCCATGCTTTTAGTTTGCTTTTTCTCCCAGGTCTTTAATCCTTGGAGCTGGATTTCATGCATAGTAGAGTACTCTTGCTCAGGAATGGTTTAAAATACTTCTCTAGAGTATCTTCAAAACAGAATGGTTCCTTTATTAGATCATTATTTCTCTAAAGTCTGAACATAAATACAGTTTTCAAATAAAACTGTTGAAAATGGAGTAATTGTCAAGCACAGTGTTTGTTACCTGGGTCTGGAAGTCAGGAATTACTGGGAACTCTGAAAAAGCAGCAGGTTTGGTGCTACTACAAAGTCCTTTAAACTGAGTAAGGAAGATACAGGAAACTTTTGACTGGAACCTCATCTTCCGTCTTGAGAATGGTGCATAAGAAACTTCAGTTCCTCAAACTGGGATTTCAGGCTAGGGACAGAAATAATCAACTCCTATAAAAACTGGTAACATTTGTGTCAAAACATCTGTGGGTTACTCTGTGACGGTATTGCACACTTTTATATCTGCCCTAATAATTTGAAGTCCAGCTTCTGAAATTGGGTAATAGTTTAGTGAGAGCAAAATATACTGTATTTCAGTGGGGGGTTTCTAAATAAGTAGTAACATTGAAGCCCAGAACAAATTAAAAAAAATAGTAACAAAAAGATTTGATGTTTGAATATATTCTGTTGTCAGAAGAGCTGTTTGCAGTTTGTTTTTACACTCTCTTACCATTGATAGCCAGTGTTAATATATGAAGGAATTATTCTAATTCTGGAAGGAGAAACATAAAAGGATAACAACACTTCAAATTTAGTTTATATAATTTTATATTACCAACATCTTGGCAGATCATAGCATCATTTAGCAAAGTTTGTTGGCACTGAAAAGCATTACATGCAGTTGCCTTATAACATTGTTTATACAAGTGTAAATGAACCTGTCGGTCTCTTACTCAGAGGTACCTTGGGCATTGTTTTTAGTCTGCTCTGCAGTAATAGTCTGTCGCAGTTTGTTCTTGCTTTATCTGTCATAAATATTTAAATGAGAATAGGAAATGCTGCTATGGAGCTTTGGGAAAAGGTGACAGTAACTGTGTAATCTTTGGTCTGAAACAATGGAGTTTTGGGCTTTTTTGTCAAAGAGCTAATGTGAAGCTCTCTTTTCATAGAATCCCATTTAGCGTATAAAGGACTTCTCTATGCAGACTTTATTTAAACATGCTTTTTTTCTTGTAGCATTTAATTCTCTGAAAATTGCACTATAACTGTGTAAGAAAATTCTTACACAATGTAAGCAAAATTAGCATATATAATTGACAACAAAGGAAATATCATTCTAATTTTTCCTGTTGAAGAAAAATGCCTGTAATGAAGAAAATGAACAGTAAGTCGGGCCACTGGGCAGTGTAGTAAAGGGCATGAACCATATCCAAGGTCATTACTGTACGTGCTTAGTGAGTATTATGGTTGTCTTCTGAAACAGTTCCTAGCTTGCTAAAGACACAGACATTCATGGAAATATTAGGTGAATATTACCAAGACAATGCTGATGTGTCACACATTTAAAGAGTAAAGATTTTACATATTCTGAAAACATCTTTACTTCAACACTCACAGAGTTGCAGAGGTAGAAAAGCTGCAGAATAGGTAAAATGCAAGTAACAGCAGCATCTTCTCTGCACCTTTATGGGAACCTTGTAGAATATATTGGGCATCATTCTGTGACTGGCATGAGAAATCAGAGAGGTAGAGGTAGTGAGGAATATTCTCCCTATCTCCGTGTCCTGCAGTAGAGAGAAATTAATTCTGTAATTCTTCCTTACTGAATCAGAAAACATAATTTTACATAGAAGTGCTATAGAAGTTTTCTGAAGACAGCCAAATCTCTTAGCCCATAAATCCTAGTAACTTGTGTTTTTAACTGCAAGAACACATTTGGTGTCAATCAGGCCCTGATTGCAAATGTTGTGAAATTGCTTTTTGCCATGTTACCTGTAATCTCAAGTTAAAGACTTCATGTGCTGAAGTTCATGTAAATGTACAAAACCTTGCCCGCTCAAGCTCATAAAATCCTGCTTATGTTGTCACCTTAAATAGCCCTGAAGATGTTACCCTACTCATAATTAAAGGAAGACAATCTTAAAAAGTTCAGTAAGAATCCATGCCTGAGGTGTCTGGTTTTGTTTTATGCAATTGTGAAAGGGTGGATATCTTTAATAAAGCCACAGGGAAATTTGATTTAATAGTGACCCATTTTAATCATGTGATAATCAAATTGTCCTGCCATTATTTAAAGAATGCTGCTAGTCATTTCATGCTTGCAGTTATGTTTAATTTTTCCTGTATTTTTAAAAAGTAAACCTTTTTCTAGTCTTCATCTGTAGCTTTTATCTGTTTTTTGTATGCTACATTACTCTTATTCCTTACTAACCCCCAGAAGTTTAGGGGAACTCTTTCCTTTTCTTTTTCCTCTGGGCTATCTGGTGATTAAGTCCCTGAGCAATCTGATCTAATTAAACCTGCCTTGAGCAGGGTCTTGGACTACATGATCTCCAGGGACGTCTCTTCTAATCAGAATTGCTTTTTTTATCATATAGGAAGCATTGATTCCGTCATGTAGTAAACCTCTTTATGAGCTGGTAGCCATAAGGGGAGATTATGAATGTGATTTGTGATTGGCGACTCAAGATCGCCATTACAGGGCTAGTAGGGACAGGAATTCTTGGCGAGCATGGACACAAATCAACATCTTCAGCATGTTTTGGAAAAATGTTTTTCATTTGTTTTTTTTTGTTTGGTTGGAGTTTTTTTGTTTGAGGGGTTTTTTTATTTATTTATTTTTTGGCAGCTATTGGCATGTATATTTATTTTGAGTCTGCTTTAGCAGAAATCTTATCACTATGAGTGATTGCAAGTGTAAAAATACACAGCTTGCTGAAGTAATTAACAGTGTGAAGTGGTTTGTAATTTCAAATAAGTATAATATTTATTTTCAATTACTTCTATAACAGATCACACATTTCTGGTGAGTTGTAATGGATCTGTGATATCAGTTCTTTAACAGCAGAGGGAAAACAGCTTTCCCTGCTATTCAGTGTGTAATGTGTTTCATTTTGACCTGGAACTAAAATATGTTTAAAAAAAAATAAAAAATTAAAAGTATGTAGATATGAGCCAAAAAAAATTAGTGATTTTAAGTAGTATTTTGCCTATTGAAAGAAGTACTGTCATATCATCCTTTCAGTTTGGCTGTACATCAAAACAAAATCCTCAGTAAGGCAGTTCTGTTTTTTAATAGTTCCCTGTGTTGTGTTGTCATACTGAGTTTTTCTAAATTCTGGAGAGTGTCCTAAATTTGAGAGTGTAAAACTGAAGGGGGAGGGTTTTTTCCTTCTAACATGACTTCCTTTTCAGTGGGTCAGAACGCTCTGCATAGTAGTTTTGCCAAGTACATCCCTCTACCTCCAGTGCAATGGATGTAACACAAATCTGGGTGCTGCTCTGTCAAAGGAGGGCTAAGTTCAGACAGCTGTCAAAACAGGGATCAAAGTCAACTGTCCTTGTTGTTTCATGACACTGCTGTTTTAATTTCAGCAGTGAGGAAGATGTGCCTTTTTAAAAAGAGAAAATTGTCTTCACCCCCATGTACTCTGTCCAGTTTGGGGTCATCTCCCTCTTGGCAGATATATTTCTATTTAAACCACTGAATCAGGTTATGATATTTTACAATAAAATATGTATGCGTTCACCATTATCACATTCACCATAGGTGAGGTATTTTTGTTTAGCCTAAAACCTCTTTTATTCCTTGTTACATTAATATTTCATAAACTTACATGGCTGTTACCTAATTTTGTTAATAGACTTCTGTTACCAGCCAGAAATATGACATGGAAGTCTTGCAAAAATGGAAGACATGCAAAAAGCCATTTATTCAGTGTTCACCGTTCATCTTGCATTACTTTTTTGTGTGTATGAAATGTATCAATGTGACTTCATCCTTAGTGTTGGTCCTTGCATCTTGTTCTTTGCTGAAATATTTTTTTGTTGTTTCAAAAAGCATTTTAAAAAATTACAGAGATAACTTTAAAATGTTGTAGCATTTAAGATGTTGAGATATTCAGAGAAACCAATAAGAAAGAGTTTGAAACTGCTGTTAAGAATTACAAAGAAATCTTTGAAAATGAGGATTCTAGTTTTTAGCTAAATATTTAAAATATAAAGAAAAATTACTTAGTTTTAAAACTTACATTTAGTCTAGGAGACCAAGCCATAAAAAAGCTTTTCATATCAAAGTTAGTTGTGCAAATCTGACATAGTAAAAATAACAAGTTTTAAAGGTGAATTCAGATGAAGGAAACCAAGCTTTGCAATAAAGATCTATTTCCATCCTCCAGTAGGTGAAATACAGAGACGTAGATGATATCAGTATAAACTAGTCTAAAGGAGTAATTATCAAATTAGGCACAAGTTAGCATTTGCACCAGAGAACACTGGAGGACAGAGACTAAACCACCCTGCCCAGCAATTTCTGTTTCTTGTTCTTTTCAGTTCAGAATGAGGAGAAATGCTGGGGAGACCTCATATTGCTACTTTTTGCTCTCTGGAGGGGCTAGGGGGCCTTGTGTTTACTACTGACCATGCAGCACATTGCATGAGCAGTAACACCAAGATAATATTTATGTGACAAATGGTGGCTACAAATTTCCTAAACTAGAGGTGCGATATGTGTCTGTTTATCTGCTGAAAGCTTAGACAATAAACATATGGGGTTGTACTGGGTGTATTTGTTATAAAATTAGAAGCTTTTCTGTTTAATCCCTTTAAAAAGGGAATTAAGAACTTTAAAATGTTAATTTTGCCAGACCCTGTCAATGATTTCAATTCATGGAACCTTTAAAAAAGGTCTCCCTCATTTTCAGGTAGTGCAAAGGGTCCTGTTGGGCACAACTGAGATAATGAGGGAAGAGACAAGTTCCACCTATTGTAACCAAGCAGAGTCAGGTACGATTTATATGGAGAGCGTCACTTGAAAGGAGTAGCTGTTAGTCCTTATTTGGAGGACCTCAGGGTCATGTTGGCAGGGGACCCACACTGACAAGGAGGAGTGTGGGTGATGGCATATGAGACAGACTGGACCGTGTCGTGCCACTTGCTGCTGGGCACACTTCCCATTGTGGCTGGTTCATCCGTGGCTAGGGAGCATCCCCTTGCTTTCTCTTTGTGTCCTTGAGACAACCCATAGAAACTTCAAATTTAAAAATTCGTGTTAGATCTGTACCAAGGCAGGGGCAATAGCATTTGTGTATCTACTTTATTAAGTGGAAGAATTTAGACTTTTGGAGATTTTCTAAACATATGGCAAAGTTCTCCCCTGAAGCTGTTTAAACTCATAATATGGTTGCTCTTGGAAAAATTGCTATTGCTTGGGCATGTGCATAATGGTTTTTGAAGATGTATTACAAGGTAAAGCTCTCCACTATACTGGAGAGTTAAAATGAATCCATAAAATTGAGTCTTATAAATATTCACTATTTTGACTGGCTAGATATTTCACCTGTTTTCTGCAGGTTGTAAACAGGAGAGAATAGGAATTGCCAACAAATCAAATTACAGAACATTGAAAGTGTCATAGTGGTAGTGTTCATTATGCTCATTCAGAGAATATATGAGTCATTAAAATTCTGATATTGCTTCAGAAAGATAGAGTTTGTAATGAGAATGAAAAAAAGTCATTACTTGCATTTCTCTTTCTGGCAATGATTGTTGGGAAAATTAAGGATAATACCAAAATGATTACCTGTTTCTCATGCAGTCTTAGTTTTCTACCCTAAATGCCTTGCCTAACTGAAGTGCAAGAACAGCCACCTGAAGAGGTGCAGTGAAAAACTTCTAATTTATTTTAAATTACAAGTGAAAGGCTTTCACATTTTGTTATTAATTTTCTCATAGTTTCAAGTCTTTGAAATTCCTCTTTTCTCAGGATGAAGTGGTCTTTCCTTTTTAAAAAAATCTACTTTGATAGGTCTTAAATGTTTTCCCTGTAGAATAGTTTTATTTTTTTCTAAATTTGAGATTATACAAGCATTGATAAGGTTTTGCTGAATGCTCCTATTTGTTTCAAATGCACTGGAACAGCTTTATCCAAAATCAGAAGGTCAGATGGAATTCATCTGGCCCTTTTTTATTTACAAATCATTACGTACCAGGAGCACAAGTGGTTAACAGCAGACTGTTGCCTTAACCACTGATGTGTTAGTGGTTCTCATGTTCTCATGTCAGATATGAATGCAGGCTGCTCTCCTGATTCTCTTTGCACATCAGTGATCCCTTTGTGTGGGTCTTTCAAGTGTTGCTTGGAGCAAAGTAACTGCTACTTTACCTGCTTCCCTTGAGGAAACAAGGTTGTACCAAAATAGATGAAATGTCTGTTTCTGGCCTTGTCTGTGGCTGTCACTGAACTGTTCCATAGTTCACACACATTATGCAACTTTGCAGCATCAGCTGATCTCTACAAGGGGTGAATGAGAACCAGCAAATTTGTGCAACTTCTGAGTCTACAATGCTTAACATTTTAGCACTTCTAAGTGATCTGTTCGTGGGCACTTCCTTGGTCTGTTCCAGGTTTCTGATGTACCACTGCAGCTTTCCATCTCCAGCTTTGTATCTTAAGTGGCAATAAAGTACTTCACATCCTTTTTATAAACTTGTCTGTCTTAAACAGTCTAAAATCCTGGAGTCAGAGCTCTGGAAGTATTTCCTAAATCTAAATGGGAAGGGAATAAAACAATGAAAGCTATTTTAATAATTTTCTGGAGGAGTTTAGTAATTTTCAAGAACTGTCAGCATATCATACAAACAATTGAACTGCTGGGTTTCTGTTGTGCAGAAAAATCCCTACTTGGAACTATCAACTTTTTCACCTCACTACAACAACCTGTTGCATCAGGTTGCCCTATATGCAGTACACTTAATTTTAGTGTTCAAAAACATGTAATTCTCTCAAGATGATATTTTGTTCAGAATTCAGCTGTAGACTGTTACAGCAATGCTTAAGCTAATACAGAAAAATCACACAGTAGGTACTTCGAAAGCCTGGGGAGTCCCTTATTTATGAACACTAAAGGAATGGTGGGCACTCTGCATGAATCCTGCCTCTGTAATGAACAGCTACTGGATAGTGAAAAAAAAATCCTCTCCACATAAAATCAGTGATACAGGTAGTGAAATGCAAACTAATTGCCACCACAGTTTGCTTTTTGATTGATTTTAACTTAAGTGTATAGAACAGAAATAAATTATGTTTAAAGAAAAGTGCAATGTAAGAGGTTTTTCTTTTTAAGAGATTTTTCTATTTCATGGGTTTCCAGTCATGATAATTTAATACATTAGGTAGCCAACTTTAATATGATTTTGGTTTTTATTCTAGAATTGCAGGAAATGTTTGTATCTGATTTTTTAAAATAACCTTTTATTCAAGAAAATCAAAGTATAAATATTAGAGATGATCTCTGTGTGTTTTTAAAGTGAGAAAATGAAATATGACTGCATACACTAAATTGTATTTGTAGGTGGGATGAACACGGCTCTTAAAATGGATTATATTCACTGGAGGCAAAGGCATGTTTGTATTTACTGATCTGAAGTTTACTGACCTATCATAAAGGTTACATTTGAGTGATCTTTAACAATTGGTAAAGGGAAGTAATTTTTGGTTTGTTTTTTTTTTTTTATGTTAAGGTACTCAGGGAATGACATTATTACGCTACTATGTTGGGAAAAAATACATATTTGTTTTTAGCATGTTTTTGTGTAGATGAATAGAAAGGCAAAAAATGCAGTTTTGTACAGTGCATTCCCAAATATTATAGGAAGCAATCACTTTAAATCTGGTGTAACTTAAATTCAATCACTGTAAAGCTTGCTGTTCACTGTCTTTTCATGTCAGATTTCTAAAATTTTGTCAGAATCAATATGTTGTGTAGTGTGACCTTCACGGTCCAAGAACCCAGAAGAAATAGGAATATTTAAGTAGAGTAGGGATAGCAGCACAGATTCATGATAATAGTGACCATGGTGACAGCTGGACACTGAGCTGCCTGAGCCATTTCTACTTTGGGAGAGAGAATTTAGAAGCCACCATGTGTAAATGTAGCTTTATATTTTTATGTAATGTAGGATTACGATTTAGGATTCCCAGAAAAGGGAATTTGGATTTTAGGCTGCAGAGCCCTACGTTTCAAGAACCATTTTTCTTAGAATTTCATGGCTTACGTAGATATGGATACTATCTGTCTAGGATGTATTTTGACAAAGTGTCAATAAACATTTAACTATGAGAAGTTCAGAGTTAGGCTGCATCAGACTCGGGAAGGGGGACAAAGAAGGGCAAGGGACTAGGAGGGATAACTAAAGCCTGATGAATGTGTGATGACTATAGTTTTCATGTGATTCATTTTCTCTCATCTCTGAAAGTTTAGATGAATTATCATATACCCACCTCTGGGTCTCTTCACTGCCAAAAAAGAAAGCTCAGTAGATTGGTTTAGATGTCGATGTATACACAGTAGGTATTGGCAAGAGGAATCTCATGTCACTTTTCTCTTAAAAATGTTAGTTCCAAATCAAAAGCAAGTCCTGCGTGTGAGGCAAGCACATGAACTAGTGTCAGGTAGTTAGAAGATGAGGGATGAGACAGTGATATTCTGCCTCATTTAGAATGTTCTCAAACTGTCTGTCCTAGAAGTGTAAATTATTTTAGATGATTTTTTTTTTTTAATTTTTAATTTGTTTTTTGTTTATTGGTGTTTCTTTGCTAAACATGTCAAAAGTATTTACAAGTTTACTAGCAAATATATTTATTATTTCAGAAGATAATGGAAAATCCATCAGCTAACTCAGGAATTTCAACATGTTGTGATAGAAGCGACCTAGAAATCACAAAGTATTGAGTATAAGATTGAAATCTTTCTGGATATAAGTATCATTGAAGTTAGTAGTTGAAATTGGCTTTTGCTATCCGGGAGACTCACCTATTTTGTCATCAATAGTAGTCCAGAGTAGATGAGAAGCAGAAATGAAAAAAAAGTAAGAGAGAGGTTAAACATTTGAAAAAAAAAATAAAATCTATTATCTGTAGTGTCTCAGTCCACCTGCCTTAATAGAGTATTAATACTATTTTTAATTTTTTATACCTCGTGGTAGTTTCCGGATACATTTTTTTATCTGATAATGACACATCCTTCAATTCTTGATTTGTGTCAGCAGAGCTAAAACGTCATTTTTATCCAGTGTCCTTAGGCTTCTTATGAAACATTTAACACACCTTTGCTATTTATTGTTTTGTTAACACTTTCAATTATGTACTAGGCAGCTGGTTATTAAGGCTTCAGTTTCCTCATTACAGTCATTATGCTGCAAGATAGAAATGTGGACAGTCAAACTTTTCTAATTTTCAAAGGTGTCATCAGGCCTTTTGAGGTAATGTGCATCATATCCTTGACTGGAGTCTTCCCATGCAAAAATACCCCATTTTAGAGTTAGTTTCAGAGGTGAGAGACAATAATCCTTTTGATTATTCTCCCTTGGTCATTGCTGATTCACTGGGTTAATATGTCCAGCCATCTTCTCTGACCATGGCTTTTACCACTTTTGGCTTTGATTTCAAATTCTGAAATGGGCTTTTTAACCTTTCTTGTTTTGCCTTGTTGCCTTCAAACAAAAAGGGAAATAGTTTAGATTACTAAAAGCTGTTTGGTTTTGTTTGTCTGTACATCTTCCAAGGAAACTTAGAGTTTACAAATTTGCAGAAGCTCTTTAAGCTTTTGAAATGTGCACAGAGAAATTTTGTGATTGCTGTTTCTTTATGAAAGACAAGTGGTCAGCTGAAATCAGAGAAGGAAATTGATGCAACTCTGCCTTTTTTTCTCACACATTATTTATTTAATTTTTATTTTTAATTTTTTATACCTCTGTGAGCTCATAAATGGCCAATACAAAAGGAAACTAGAGTAGACTCATAGATTTGTAGGCAACATATATTTGTAGTATTTTAGTGTTGTATTTTTAGTCTTTTGCTTCTCATTTTTGTGAGGATCATACAAAATCTGTATTTCAGATAGTTTAGCTGTTGATTATGATAAAGTTACTTCTTTTCTGAAAAGACAAGTTAAATGGCCAACATAGGATATACATGTAACCAGTCATTTCCTAAAGATACCCTTTGCAATGCTGCTACAGTCAGTGTTAGCTTAAATTACCAGCCACAGAGGTGTGAATTATGCCAGCTCAGGCTGCTCATAGCAGACCACGTGGGACTTTGATGCAAATTTGAGATAGGGTGCCTTAGGTTAGATCTCTCTTTCTTTATGTCAGGTTTGGAAATTATTTTTGAGTTCATAATTCCTTTTAAATATGCTCTAGTAGGCAGTTGTCTGATTGCCTTTTTTTTTCACCTAAGGTAAAGATGTGAATAAGTCTCATGGTCACTTGAGGATTTTTTGTATCAAGAAGTCTTTTCTGTTTATTGCTGAGTTATATTTACACATGTGAATTTCTAATGGATAGCATTGGGCTTTTCCCTCATCATTTACAAAAGAAAACAATCCATGCAACATACCCATGAAGGCTTAGCCTGCTAAAAACGATCACTGTGTCGGTGAACTTTATTCTAAGCTCTAAGGTGCGTGTTTGTTTCCATTTATATGAGTGAATAAGGAAAAAGGAAAATTGTTGAGTTAAAATCGAAAAATATTTTATTTAGTAAATTATCACACTCTTACCAGGTAAAAACCAGATAGTTTGTATAGCTTCTGACAATATTCTTTGGACTGAAAGTGGTTTTCAGAGATGAGTTCTAGAGGCATAAAGCAGCATTTGCCTATTAAAGAACAGTCTTTAATAATCTGTCCACCTCTCAGTATGTGTTCAGAGATGTCTCTTCTGCTTATGTACAAAGAAAAAAAGACCAAAGGAATTAATTTTGGCTTCAACTAACAGAGTTCTCAAAGAGTCCCATAAGCAATAAAAGCATAGGAAAGATCCAATCCACGACCATAGAAAAAAGTGTCCCTGATCTTTTATGTCAAACAGTGGGTTTTTTCCTAGAAGTTGAGTATATGTGTACTTTGAAAAATATTTTGTTTCTTTAGTTAGTCTTGATCTATTAGATCTATTATTAATACCATCTGTAAAATGTCAATTTTTCTGTTACATTCCTTAATTTTCTTTAAGCAAAATGATTGCATTTTGTTGCCCTATGCGTCCTTTTAGATGAATGTTTGATTACAAGATGCAGAGCATGAGCTCTGGAGATTACATTTTTGTTTACACCCTTGCAAAGTCCTCTGTGGAGTATTCTGCCTTTTCTGCCTCCCGTTTTCTGTCTCATGTTACAGCTGCAAAATGTACCCTTGCAAACTAATTAAGGGCTCTATGCTATTTTGTTGCTTGAAGCTTTTTGTGCTTTTACAATATAAGTGAGTATGTGAATTTTGGATTCTTGTTACAAAGCATTAAAAAAGTCCCGTTACTGTATTTGACCATAGAACTGGGTAGGAGTAGTCCCACTGAAATACATTTAGATGTCATTGTAAGGCAACCCTTAATGCAATGCAAGCAGGTTTCCTGGGCTCAGACTCATGCAAGATCTGTTTTATTTTCTGCTCAGGAAACGACTTGTGTTCAAAACTGCCATGTTAGTTGAAAGCTGGAGATGGAAGAAAACAGATTACTCATAGCTGGTGCAAGGCCACATGATGGGTGACTTTATTTTTAGAGTAGGCTAGCGCAATCTAATCCTGGGATGTTGCTTAGAAGAAGGATGCTTTGCTTGAAGCAGCTACTATGTAGGTTACATTCCTACCTTATTAATAGTGTAACTGGAATGAAAATCTAACAAGTTTAATGTTTATAAAATTCTCTATCTGAAGGTACTGTACTATCTGAAATGAAGAATACTTGGTCTGTTGCTGGTTTCATACACAGATGTAGTTTCCTGCTGTGTTCCCATGCAAGCATGAGAGTCTGTACTGTCTGATACTGACAGTCCTAAGGGAGCAGTGTGATGTGAACCACTGACACGGACTGAGCTCTAAGTAAAACACCTTACTTCACTTGCCATTGAAAATCTTTGCCATGCATAGGAGATTAATTGCCATTATTTGTCTACTTCTAGCAGATACTTCATTCCAGTACATTTTACCTCAGTATTTCTCAAATAAACAAATTGATGGTCATTAGCTTCTCACTTAGTCAATATGTATCATAATTTTTGTCCATTTATTTTCCCGTGTATTTTTTTCATAATACATGGATAATGAGAAATAATTTCAAAAAACATTTGAGGCGGTAGTGTGTTACTGACCTTGACAAACTGTTAAGCATATTAAGTACATTTATTTAAGATTATAGGTTTGGCCCAAAATGTTCAAGTCATGTGAAAGCAAGCTCAGGTATATGATAATGCTATTGAAATATGTTTCCAAGAACTGATTGTAAGAGGGAAATTTATGTTAAAATCAGAATATATTACTTTGAAATATTTTTCCAGAAATTAATTGAAAGAAAATGATCCACCTTTATTTTGTTTAATGGAATATTTGGCTATATTATGTCTATACTTCATCAGTATAACTTTATAGACTGAATTTTATGGAATAGGCCATTTTTTAAAATTACAGGAAAGAACTGAATAAAACTTTATCTTTTGTTGAAACAATGTTTTAATTTTTAGTTAAACATGATGGTGAAGGACCTCTAAAGGATGTATGTATTTCTCCAAATGATTTTTCAAAGGTTTTCTCATAGTGATTTTTGTGTTATCAAAATTAAATTCATAAAACCTTAATACAGTTCTCTAGCTTATTCCATTATTAGGCTGATTCAAAACTGAAACAATGTCTAAGTGTATGCAATTACTGTGGCATCTCTAGCTTTATTAGCCTATCCCACTTGTTCTAGGAATAGGGAGGTGAATGTCCTGTGTTTCACAAAAAGTTTTAAAGATACACATTATCCAACAATTAAGAAACTTTGAAACAGACTCTTCACAGGAGCGTTAATGTTTTTTTTTTTAATTTTTATTTTTATTTTTTCCCTCGTCTATTGTAAGATTATGTCCCTGTGCTTTTCTGCTATATGAGATGAATACCTACAGCTCTGTAGCTGAAAATACTGTGAGCCTGTAGGAGAACAAACAAGGCAGAAAGCACCTGGAGTCTCCATAAGGAGTAACCAGAATGGGTATCGTGCTTTCCTGGAGTGGAGTGAGGTGCAGGGAGGAGGGAAGTGTTGCTATGGCTTGTCTTTGAGCTGGAGGTCAGCTGCTGGAACAGTCATGTGCCAGTGAGTTGAGAGTCACTGTGTCACTCTCCCATATCACTGGATGTCCCCAGACATGACATATATCATGTTCCATGTTACATAAAAAAAATCTGCGGATTTTTTTCCCCTGGATTTTATGACATTTCCAGCAAAATACGTTCCATCATTAAGTCACATTTAAAGGCCTGCAGGCTCTCCCTTCCTTTGTTCCATTTTCTGTAAATCTTCAGTATTTAGCAACTTCAGTGACATCTTTTTTCGTTTTTTTCCCATCTTCTGTTTTTACTCTTACAGCCTTAATTGATACCAACTTGCTATGTGATTTTTCAAAAGAGATTTCTTCTTGTTGCATTGGTTCTATGTGCCAAGAAAAATCTGCCTGAATGAAAAATAATTAAAATGGCATAGTGAGTTAGCCTGTTAGGCTGCATAAATTGGCATCCATTTCCTAAACTATTTTGAGTGACAGTAAGTGTTTCACTTGAATTTCAGGACTCTGATGAGTCACCTTTTATGTAGGCATTATGATTGCCCTGTTGATGCCTCACTATGACAGTCTTAATATAGCTGTAATTATGCTGAAAGTACTCAATAAGTAAAATCATTGTATTAGTCTGTATGTTTTCTTTCCAGGCTCCAACAGAAACATTGAAGTTGGTTCTTTCTCGTGTTCACTTTGTTGTTATGCCACACTTTTGCAGGGAGAGGGGAGTGGAACTATCAGATGGAGTCAATTCAGAAATCCTGACTCACACTTGGTAGCTGCTCCGTGCCTTCATGCTTTTCATTTTCCTTACAGGAATTTCAGTAATTCAGGTACAGCAGCCACTGTACAGCCATCAAACTCCTATCTGTACCTGTCTGTCAGAGACTGCAGGTCAGCTGCATAACTTCAGTAATAAACTCTTGTGCTTGACCTGTCTGATGGAACAATAATATCACCTTTCTCACACTCTGTCTAATCTATTCACAAGGCTGCCACACATAGTTAGGATAGAGTGGAAACACATGGCTTTGAAACTTTAGGACTAATATATTTTGATTAACATCTAATAATCTGGGTTTAATAATTATTCATTTAATCGATTGAAAGGATAAAAGTCTTGAATAAAAATTGTGAAGAGTTGATTGCCCTTTGCATAATTCTAAAAAGCATAAACTATCTTAGTAGAAATGCCTTTACTTATTATGCAGGTACCTTGATGAAGTAGTAGACTTATGAATTTTTTTAATAGTATTTTTCAGTCTTTTGAAATTAATCTTAAATATGCCAGGAAAATGTATATTTTCTAGAATTAAAAAAAAAGAAAAATACTGGAAATATCTAAGTTTTACTGCTGACTTTAGGGGGACACAGGGTAACAATTTTAATGCTCTACAGTATCTGTCATGCAATAATTTATTTAAGAATGTTTCTTGAAATCCAGTCCAATAGACTGCAAGTAGTATTTTTAGAGTTAGGAATCAGATGGATAGAGTAGGGGCTTCAACAAAGCAGAAAGTCTTGTGTCTTTTGAGTTCTTTTAGATCGTGGCTTCATTGTTTAAAGCATTCATCTTGCTGACTCTAGTTGAATTAGTAATCCTTTGCATTTCTCATACAGCTGGAATATGTTTTTATATCTATATTTATTTCATACCAATAGAAGGAACCTAACAGAGCAGTTTGTAAATTTATATTCACACTGACCATGGATAGCACAGTTATTTTTTATAATGTCATCTATAAAATAAGTTAGTAATTCATTATAAAAGAATCATGGTTCCCTTATGATCTAGCAGAAGTGACAAAATGTGGGATCTCTTTTTACTGGTGAGAGGCTTCTATAACTTGAAAACTGGTGTGAAGTTCTGTAATTCTTCCTGTGTGATTATAGGAAATTGTTTCAGGAATCAAAGATCACTAAAAATGAAAAAAAACCCCACCCTGTAAATTACTTCTAAGTTGTCAGAGTTGTCTGGTTCTCTCTGGTTTCTGACACATATGTAAATTTACAAATTGGACTTTGAATCACATTGGTACTCTGGCTAGAAAATTATTAAGAAGAGGTCTTCCCAGATCCTTAATGTAATAAATTTTAAAATAAATAAGTTTTATTCTCAAATTTTGTATGTGTATATAAGTGGCTGTCATTAGAATTTCAGCCAAAGTTTTCTATTGAAAACTTTCCCTATACATTGAGATAGTTTTACTCTACTTGAACATTGGTACTTTATATTTATGTTTCAGCTTAAGAAGTGAAGTGTGATGACATTTCTTTATGGTTTCTCAGTGATTGATGTATTTCTCTTATTATTGTTCTTGAGATTGCAGTTTCTCAAAGCTTAAAATGTCTATTTTACATGAAGTCTGCAGTTAGCAAGAAGTCTTGCCGCTGCTATTTGTGCTTCACTTAGCATTTTTTCACTGCTTTTGAAGTGGTAATTCTGGATCTTTCTCTTTTCCTAAGCACAGATGTGATATAATTTACAACTTATTCTGAGTTACACATTTATTGATAAGTATTAAGGAGTTTTAAAAAAAGTCAGGATACAAAAATAACTTTTCAGAATAATTATTAAAATGAGTAAGTTAAAAATAAATAAAAATGAATGAATTATAAAAGTCAAATATGTTGAATGCAACTAAGTTCCACATCAGATCAGTATTCATGGCTGATCGTGTGCTGTGAATGAATTGAAAGCAGCTATGTTTTTACTGAATAAAGTATAGTTTGATTTTCATAAAAATGGACGTGCTAATAATAGTTTATTGATTTGATTCAAAATCTAGAACTTAGAGAGACAATTAGATCAAATAACAATAAGGGATCTGTCAAAAGTATTGGTTTTAAAAAAGTGCCAGCAGAATTTATAGTGTGTCTTTCTAAATCCCTCACCTTGCAGTCAATTAATGTGTTTATATAGTTTTGTTAGAGTAAATACATTGGGCAAATTCCTGGCTGTCCTGAAATCAATGTTAGTTCCATTCATTTCATTAGCATTTATTGACTTAAGTAGATTTATTCATCTGCACAAGGTAGGCGTAACATTTATTTTTCTTGCTGAATAAACACTAATTTTGAAGGTTTTCCTCCATGAGCCTTAGTTCACACACAGCCTTTTCATTTATCTGCATGAAAAAGTTCAAATATGGGGATCTTATTCTGTGCATGTTAGGTTATAAAGATGATTTCAGTTCTTCTGCATTTCAGGCATCACTGAAGCCTATGGGAGCTCGAGGTGCTTTTCAGAAGTTTTCAGTATGAAATCTAATTCTAAAAGGATTGAATAAATTAGCTATTTTTCCTCTGTACAATATGGCTTCAAAACACCGAATGAGCTATACGATGTGCAAATGTGCTCTGAACATGGCTTGGTCCTAAAATAGAAATTATACTAAGCTGCTACCATACTTTTTCTGATTTGTGAACACAATTACTTTGTGAATTACTGAAGAAGTCTTGAGTGTGGCTTGAGGGAGTCCACCGTTGCTGCTGAAAAGCAATTATACTTTCAAAAGGTTAAATTGATGCTACAAACCCAGAAATTAGTCCTTACTTTTGCTTTCCTCATCTCCAGCATGACTAGTCCTATGCATTTATACTTTCACTGCTTGCATCGTGTTTGTCCTGCTCACAGTCATTGCCACAATACACTGTAGTTATCTGTTCACAACAAGCTTTTAAAGGAAATTATGTTGCAATTCAATTCAGACCCCGGCTTTTGTGTACCCGTTTAAGGATGAATCATCCAAGCTGTCCTTCAGTCTGTGTAGAAAACTCAGCAAACATAATTTCTCTTGTGCATGGCAAGGCGATGCTTTTAGGTCTGTGTCAATTATGCTATTCCAGATCAGCCTGCACCTCCCTC
The DNA here is from genome assembly GCA_013400415.1 of Scytalopus superciliaris. Classification (NCBI taxonomy): domain Eukaryota; kingdom Metazoa; phylum Chordata; class Aves; order Passeriformes; family Rhinocryptidae; genus Scytalopus; species Scytalopus superciliaris. Next base: position 2,616,519 of record VXBX01003014.1, read on the forward strand.
CAGCCAGCAGTTTAAGGGCTGTCATTTGGTCATCAGCATTAGCTCTGTCAAATAAAATGCAGACATTTTGACTGTGTCTTGACTTGAAATACCTAAGTGTGCTTACAGCCTTTTTCTCCCTAGGTAGCTCGTCACAGCAGGTTGCACTCGGCAGGGTGGGATCCCTGGCAGCAGTACAGGTACACACCTGCCTAATGAAGATGCAGTCACCCATCACTGGTTGATCTGATAGATTAGTGTCTCTCGTGCTACCCAAAGCAGTTCAGCAGCAGTGCTGGCTTTATTTCTTTGATTTAGAGCAAACTTTTCTGGTTTCTCATTTGCTTGGTGTGAAATGGAAAATCATCATTTCTAGGCCTGGGATTGTAACCAAGCTTTTATTCTCACATCTAATTTTAAGGAATTATTAGTTATATAAATTGTGTGATAAAAAGTCTAGGTGTTAATTTTTAATGAAAATATCTCAATAGGGTTCAAACAAATCAGTGGTATTTTTCTGTTCATTTTGTTTTAACACATTTAAATTAGAATATGTGCAGAAAGTTGTGGCATAGAAGTAATTTGACAGAATTGGAGTTGATGTAGAGTGTGTTGCATATGTTCTTCCTGTGTAGCTAAAGGGGATATGTTTATTTTATAGCTTCTTGTTTGTCTGAAATACTCCTTTGAGATTATGTTTACTCAGAATTAACTGTCTGGGATCCAGATATAATTCTAGTTACCAAATATCATTTTAATCCCCTCAGTAGGCTAAACAAAAGAAAATAAAAAAAACTTCCTTTTTTTTTTNATTTTTGCATGCTGATCCATTTGTTCAGGCTTTCAGAACACTACAAGCTCAAGTGATTTTGCTGAAGCCAATTAATGAATACACAGTGTGATTAAAGATACCACAAAAAATACGAGACTCGAGAAGGTTCATTTCATATTGGGCACCTTTAAACTTTTAGCATTTAGTGTTTAAAACTATCAGCAGCATATAGCTTGAAGTTTCCTTTTTTCAATGTAAGGAAGACAAAATAAGATTATGTTGGCAATTTCTACCTGTATAGAAACTAGAATTAATTTATATGCTTTTAGAAATTATAAGTAGTAAGAAGAGATAGAAATTGCAGTGCAAAAATAATCATTTTGATCATTGTTCACAAGTTCCAAGTAGGCTTTGCATTTTAATCCAGCTTTTATCTATCCTGTATTTTCATAAACTCAGAAATGTCTAATGAGGAGTCCACAAATACAACACATACAAATTGCCATGTTGGTGGGATGATGGGTGCAGTATCTTTAGGATAAGTCAGACTACTTAAACTGGTTTTACCTAAAAGCGCTCTTACTGTGTTTGCTGGTATGTAATTTATAGTTATACTAATGCTTAAGCTGTAATTGAAATTAGCCCAATAGTTGGCATAAAAAAATAACCTGCTTATCAATATTTAAAAAATAAAAATATACACATAAGCATATATATTCATATTCATGCAATACAAAAGAAATGCCTGTTTTTGATAATTTTGCAGTCTATATATATAGATACGTATAAATACAAGTATATATATTTATACTATGTATAGTATGCTTTTATATAAACTGTATTTGTATATGTATGGTTATTTATACACATTTCAACAAAAGTAACAGAATTCTTTTCCTCCTAGAAATATTTTTTAGCTCTCTTCGAATCAGATCTTTAAATCCTCTGTCCAGAATCAGGCTTTATAATCACATCATCCAGTAACAATGTGTCCAAATAAAATCAGGAAATAAGTAGTGGGTCTAAGTTGTCTTGCATGCAATATTGACTTTTACCATAACAAATAAATGACATAATTTCTGCTGTATTCTTTTGAAGTTCCTGCTCTCACTGAAGATTTCTTCTTGTGTGTAATCCATGCTTCTGTATTTCCTGCATGTGTTCACTGGGAAATGCAGCAGTAATTCTTCCATGTATGCATTCATTCTGTGTTAGAGATCATGTGTAAATAGTCCTTGAGCTGCAGTAGTGACAGTATAAGCATCCTGCCTGACTTGGTGTCAGTCTCTAATTATTCTGATCCATCAGATGTGATTTTCTCTGTGAATTCTGCAGTTCTCACTGACTAGCAGTAAAGTTAATGAAAATAAGCTACAAGGGTTGCAGCTTCTAGGAGTGACCAAATCATAAATTTGCTTTTCAGCAAAGGATTTTTCTTAAATGTGGTTTCAAGTATCTTGATCATAAAACAAACTTTTCTCAGAAATGCTTTAAGAATACTATATATCTGTTTAGTTTATGAAATGCTCCTTAACAAAGGTGCCTGAAATCTGAGAATCTCCCTTCTAATATGAGGTACTTTGTTGCTTCAAGGTAATATATTTCCATTTTGTTTTATAAGTTGTGGTATTTCTTGCAAGCAGCGTGGAGGATTTATCATGCAGTAATTTTAATGCTTTGTCACAGGATTATTTTTCTAATGTATACAGATACGATACTCCACTTCAGAAGCATAATAATATCTCAAGGGAATGACATATGTATAATTTGAAATTACAGACAAAAAGGGGACACTGAGCTGTTCTAGATGTTTCTAGTAAATGTGACGTTGGATATGGCCTGATTACTGCCCATATGTTTGAGCAGCTCTGGAAGTGAGATCACCACAAGGCGATCAGGGAGGATTTAGATGGATGATTTCCACAGCTTTGTTTGAGGAGGCAGAGATGAGTGAGAGATCTCACCATGCCTTTTTCAAATAGTGGCACTGTTTTGTGTACTGTAAATTGAGGGGCCCCTGCAGTGTAGGAAAATGGGGGTTACAGTCTGGCTGCAATTATAACTTGCAGATGATAAAAGTAGAGTCATAAAATCCTTACAGTGATTTGAGATTGCATACATTGTATTGCATCCAAGATTAGTTCTCTGCTATCAGATAAAAGATCTTGTCTAAGCTGCTTTAGTTAGCTTCATGTTCAGTAAGGATAGACTACAAATCCTCACACGTGTCCAGCCTCTATGGCAGTCAGGGTAATCAAGATTTGCAAGCTTTTGGAACAAATAAATCCCTTGTATTTATACAGACAGATAGAAATCCCTATGTATATAGCTAGCTGAAACCACTATGTATATAGCTAGCAGAAATCTCTATGTATATAGCTAGCAATTTTTTTTTTTTGTTTCCTGACTAAATAACTACTTTTGCATTGTATAAATAACTGAAATGTTGGTAAGGTCTGTGAAGGCTTTGGTGCAGCTTTTCTCACTGCTGGGATGGAAATGTACAGAGAAGGATGCATTCAGTGCAAGTGATCTACACACAGTTAACAGGACAAATAGTCAAATAAGGAAAAGTTTTTGGGTTAAAGTACTGAAAGTAAAAAAAGCTTTATACTGAAATCTGTCAGGCATACAATTTTGTTTTGAAAGTAATGGTTGAAATAATGCAAGAATTGTTACCGTGGATTATTAATAGTCCATTTTTCAGTATGTAGAGTTTAAGAGTAATTTCAAAGGAACAGCAGACCTCCTTATGTTAGTAGCAATACAGGCTTGAAAGTTTTCCTCAAAGTGGGGGTTAGGTCAGGGAGAAAATGGAGCTGACTCCTCCATCTGCTCTGGAGGAGACAGCAACTACTAGTCATCATGAAGAATTGCTGTCACTGAGAGCAGCATGTGCTGTGATACTGGGTGAGGTCTGCCCTGCAGACCTGAGAAGACAGGATTGTTATCATAATGTTGAGTGTTAATGGTGACACAAGCCAAATTAATAGTTGGGAGTTCTTTTTTTTTTTTTAAAGCTACATCAACTCGAGGTATTGAAACTGTAAATAATTATGTGCACAGGGTATTATTTGCAAGGGCAGCATAATAATTTCAAAAATTTCCTGTGATTTTAAGACTTATATTCTGTATTTCCTTCAAACTGTAACTCTTAGCTTTAGGGAGGAAGTTTTGTCCCATGTAAAAGCGTGCAAAGCATAGAGCCATTATAAATAAATGTTCTTTTTCAGATCACACATACTAGAAAATTTCTTCTTTGCAATTGCTTGGAGTGCTAAGAAACCCATTTATTTCAGTGCAGCTTTATGCCTTTCTTCTTTTTTTCCCCAAAATGTTCTGGCTATATCTGTGGCTGGCTTGCATTTAGTAAATATCTGTTTTTGTTTTGACATTGCTCTAAAAAGCTGCTGGTTAAAAAAAAGAAAAAAAAAAACTGAATTTTTAAGGTATTTTTCAAATGAAATTTAAATGAATGTAATGGTTCAACAGATATTGCTGGGGCATATATTTTTTATTATATACAGTATAAGCTTTCTTAGTATGATACTATTGGCTAACCAACTCTGCCCTTTGCTCCTGTGTAAAATTAGTCTACAATGTCTTATTCATAAAAAAACCCCATAAAAAGTCTATGCAAGATTTATGGTTAGAGTCCAAATGTTGTGATAATAAGGACTGACAATTCTATTTCCTCTTGTAAGAAAAGGCAGAAATGAAGTTGACCTGTGGATCAGAGGAGAGTTGAATTTAATGCAGAGGTAGTTGTTAGGGATCAGTAATACTTTCACAATTAAGCACTCTGGGTAGGATAAGGATTAATCCTAAAAAATCATTACTGATATTAGAATCCTAAGTTATTACTCGCTTTTGTAAGTGACTTAAAGATTCCTGTCATCTAGTAAGACTGAAGAAGAAATCATCTAAAACTTACTTTGCCTGTATTATGGAAGATACACAAGAAGTAGCTGTACTGATAGGAGGTGTGCTTTACAAAATGATCTGGAGATTTGAGTCTTAACTTTTAAATAGAAAACCAAAATTAACCTAAAAACCCACATACTATTTCCTTTTGTCCAGTGTTTTCCCTACTGTTTAAATAAAATGTTCAGGAAAAGTAAATAATAAATCATTCAGAAATAAAATAGAAAATTCAAGCTTAAAGCAAAATTTCACTCACTGTTACAGCAGCCATGTGTAAAGTGGGAAGGGAATGGTAACCTCTTAGAGGATGCCATTTCAAAAAAGTCCAGTTGTTAAGAATGACTTGGAAACCAGGAAATTTAGTTTGTTTTGAAATTTTATATAGTCCATCCCACTTTCTGTACTATCAAATACCTAGTTGTATGTAAATAATGAGATCCAAAAATGATTTTTAGATCATTATTATTTATTCTATTCTTTGTGAATAGAGGAAATAGTGTTTTCATGCTTAATTATTACATTGTTGCTTTGAATCATGTAAAGAATGCATTGAAAAATAATTAGTTTATTTGTAAGGTAACCATTCCTGTTTCAGTGTGCTAGCATCTAGCATTTTATTAAAAAGTAAGAAAATGCCTAACTTAATTTAAATAATAACAGATAGCCTTTTCTAACTTCATGAGAGTGATGCGTTCAATTGAAAATACATCCATGTTTTATAACCCTGAGACAGTCCTACCAAATGTTCGGCATCATCTCCTGGCATACTTTGGTAAGGGGGAAAGACTTCCCTTCATGGTGGAGGGAAGCCTGTGTTTGAATACCCAATTCATGTTTGAAATTCCATGCTTTCCTAGCATCATACTGCAACCTGTATGGACAGCTGTAAATGCTTCAGAAGGGGAAGATGCAGCTTTATAAGTGACATGCGCTTACCCTTCTTGCTTAAGGAGTGAGATCTGAATAACAGAGAAAAAAAACCTAAATAGGACAGCTGACAATATTGTAGACTTCAGCTCACAAAGAAGGTTTTGCATTATAGTAATGTGTCCTGTGGACATCATTAGACCATTATTAGCAGAATACTGTTACCCAAATAAAGGCCAGAGAAGATACAGCATTCAGACATGATTGTTAGATCAAAGCTGTTTCCCTAGCACACATGCAGTTTAAAAGGCCTTCTAGCTATGGAAGAAGCAATTTTGGAGCAGTGGAAGGACAAAACCTGTCAAGCAGTAACTTGGATAATGTTTGAGATGATCCTCAACAGTGAGAAGGAAAATAACAGCATGACAATTGATCCATGTTATAGTTTTCCTCCATGTTCTCTTCAATTTATAAAGAATATAATTGCTATTTATCATACTGGATTTTTTGAATGATAGTTTCAGTGGGAGACAAGGAAAGGAGCCATGAATGGATATGATTAAAGCTTTAACCATATGCAGAAATGTAGTCAAGGCATGTACCTTAAAAGAGGACTGCACTAATGGTCTCAAGTGTCCAAATAGTTGCTTTAATTTTGCAGTAATATTGCAACTGCAGAAAATGAGTAATTTCACTGGAGTGAATGGTGCTATTGATGTGTTCCAGCTGAGGTGTAGGTGGCATTTAAAAGATGAAGCGTGAAGCCAAAGCTGTCAATTTCACCATAAAAATGTCCCAATTTTGCCTAGTCAAAACCCATTAGTTGGCTGAACTCTTGCACACTGGTTATGTTTCAGGAGGTTATTTTTGAATGTCAAAAATGCCTACTTGCTTGGGCAGGCAAATTTCTCTTATAAATTCCCCAAAGTTAGTGAGGCCATCCTGTGTTTTTTGTGAGGTCTTTGCCAATTCTCATGCAGTGTGGAGACAGAGAGGAGTATCAGGGGCAGGTGCTATTTTAAAAGAACTTTTTAATAATAGTGTACTTTAATATTTTTATGTGACTGCTCTTGTTAAAAATGAGTAGTGATTTACTCATTTAGCAAACTGGTCTAAAACTTTTTTTCCCTTAAATAACATGATTGGCAATTAATGGAGGTATTGCTGAAGGCATTACTAGATCATTTCCGTGTGTCCCACTGATCTAGGAGACAATAATTGTTGTGTATCAGGCATTTTAAAGTACCGTAAGCATGGCGTGATGCTAGAGCAGGAATTGCTTCATGTTATTTATCTTCAGAAGATGAACTGTCTCTTTCAATTTACAAGAGAAATTGAGGAGGATATTAATCAAGAGACAGAAGTAGGTAATTTTCAGGGCTAATTTAAATAAGTTAATTTAATATGCAGATCTGAGTAGACCATTGCTTTTCTCTTCCTTCCCTTTACTCTGGGATTTGTGCTAGGATTTGGCTTCCTCTCTAGTACAACTGAACTTTTTGCTGACGTTTGCAGTAGACTAATTTGTCTCCTCTGGAAGGCATTTGGTTAGCTCTCTTTAAAAATCTGCTGCCTGGTCTTCCCCAGACTCATGGTGGCACATGGCAGGACAGCTTCAGAACAGCTTAATGCCTTTCTGGAAGAGATGTTAAGCAGAAAAGGTGACTGTGTTCCATCCCAAGTTGCCTTTCTTCATGTCAGATAATGAAATAAGTACATAGATGTACTCTTTGTATTTCTAAATTGCTTTTTAGAGGATTGCGATTGTGATAGCCAAGAATGAGGATAAACATCCACCTCTGGGTCACACTTCTGCAGTGAATATGCTTTATGGAATTCAGCAAGCCTGTTCTGCAGAAGGTGGGATAACACCAATACTGTCATGCTCCTGTAAAGTGTTTCAAACTTATTTTATTAAATTTGTGTATTGTAGGATGTAAAAAATATATGTAAGGTAAATCTTACAAGCCAAAGCTGATTCAGTGTGTACAATACTGAAATAATTGATTAGATTTAAATCAAAATAACTCACAGTTTTTAAGTAATTTATATTTTGCATTTTCTGATGACTTGTCATTCCTGAAAGAACTAATTGGAGTGTTTTCACAGGGAAACCTGTCATAAGGTTGCATTATTGGGTTGGATATTGGAAGTGGTAAGCTTTTATTTTTTTTTCTGGTTTGTTTTTTGTTTGTTTTAATAGCAAGGTGAGTAAGGTGATGCCACAAAGCATGCGTTTTCCATTGAACTATTACACAGAAAAGTGCACGTAGCTATACAAGCTAACAGTCAGTGTTAAACATAGGGGGATATAATTTCAAACTAATAGAGCTGTAAACCAGGACAAGTCCTGCCTTTCAGAGGCACTGAAGAGGATAAGTATTTAAATTTTTATAGCTCTCATCAGCCACATAAAACTTAACATTCACGTGTAAATGACAATGATTGTATTTTGATGTTAACACCTATTGATATGAATTGAGTAAGGAATGGCATTCTCACTTCAGTGAATTCTCATGAAGGGTCAATAGATTCTTAAGTGCTTGGGCCTCACTGGGAGGATAGCTCCTTCCACATAGGGATTATTGATCCCTGCCACAGAATAACAGGACTGATGTTTGAGGAGGATGTGTCAGAGTTGCAGAGAGAATCTTTTGCACTAAACCATATGGTCCTCAGGTCTCCTCTGCACCAAGTTTTTTAACAAAATATCTGTTATTCTTCTACAGACTACAAGAAGCAATCTTCTGACAAACCAGAAGGAAATACCTTTCTTCTTGTCACTCCTGAAAAAGAAATAATGATGGAACAAAATGTGACAAAAATTATAGTTACATCTGCTGCTATTCTTGAGGAGTATCAGATTTCTTTTAACTTCTGTGTTACTGATAGGGCAAATGAGATGTGTTTTGAAGCCCAGAAGTTCCAAGCATTTATTATGGTTTCTAAAATGGGTAAATTTTAGGGAGGAAAAAAGAAGCAAAAATAGACTAGGTATCTCTATAATTGCTTTCTCACCTATCTGCAGATACCCTGTTTGCAAGTAATTTGGCAGAACCACTAGGTTAGATGAAGAAACAATGAACAGCTTTTCTTTCCTTAGGTGACTCTTCCAGCTAGGAAGAATGTTAGCAGACAGAGGTAACAAACTGTATCTGTACAAACAGAATTAAATCAACCTAATATTAGTAATGGAGACCCAGGTATACATACCATTCACAAAAATGAGAACATGCTATTTCTTGTGTCTTGCATCTAGAGGTCTACTTATCCCATTTCCAGTAGAGTTCAGTGGGGGAAGATGTGGATGGGGTGAGTCTGTTCCATGCCTTGTAGAATTTACTTTCTGTATTTGTGTGCCTATTAAGTACCTGATTTAAGAAACTTTTTTATTGAAAGAAGATCTTGGTAGACAGGATAAACTGGTAGTGAAGGATATGCTCTTAAATAATTTCTTTATTGGCATGTGGAAAGAAGACATGAGCTCTTGAGCACCTCAGATACGTAGGAATGGAGAATAAAGTGTTGACAATTTTACTTAATTCTTTTTTAAGTCGGATACTTACATGTTGAATGTGTCACTCAAGAGCATGATACAAACTTGTAATACCTTGTGGAGGAATGAGGAATGCAGGTCCAAAAAAAAATAAAAAAAGAAAAAAGAAAAAAACCCAAATAAATTCCCAGGGTTTACCCATGTCATAGCATTATTTGAAGTGCCATTTCACATGCCATGCACCGACCCCCATGCAAGCCTTCAATGCCATCATTAAAATGCACCAGAGATCACTGTGCTAGTGATCTGAAGGACAGCACGAGACATGGGTTATGTTGCCAGAGATGCATAAAATGAAAACTAGACTTAGGCAAAACACATGTAATGGCATTTTTTAGTGAAAAATGTTTAGTTTTCACATCTCAAAGCAACTTGCTAATGATAGCAATAAGCAAATTTTCTGTATTCTGGCATTTTTTAATTTAGATTTGTTGATTTAAAATTACTAATTTAAAAAGCATTCTGAAGTCATTACATTGCTAATTTCAGCATACCAGTAGAATTATTAGAAGGATTATTTTTTACAGAAAGATAGTGAAATGTGGGTATATAACCTGGGGGAAGTTAGTAATGATGCTTTATTTGCTAATCATTAGAGTTTTTTACTTGTGTTCTTGTATGTATAAATTGAATTAATGATGACAGTTATGTTCAGTTCATTAGTGCAAGTAGGCAGAAAAAAGGGGAAAGGGATACAGAAAGGTCATCCCATCTGTTATAGACTCAGGTATTTCCAACCATAAAGTATTTCTGTTATTTAAAGGACACTTCATGAAAGTTTTTATGAAATGTTAGTCACATCTGTTGTCACCAGTTGGCAGTGTGTAGTTTTACACTCCACAGTTTACTAAAGAGATGGAATCTGATGGTTGTGTGCTCATTTCAGTAGGCAGTTCCAGGACAATGGTTTGAAGTGTTTCAGAAAATGCAGAGCAGTGGACAGATGCCATGTAGGCTTTTTACAGTTTCCACCAAAGGACACAAATTGGCTTTTTCTTAAACGGCCATGTTACTTCCCAAAGTGAGAGATATAATCGTGTTAAGGAAAACTGCCTTTGTGTTTTCACAGTCTAATACAGACTTTTGCTTGTATAGTTTACTAATCAATTCTGATATGTAGTAAGTGGAACAAAAACTCCCACCCCCGCCCTATTTTTTTCCTCTCTGATAAACAATACCTTCTTTCCTTGAAACTAAATGTAGTTGCTTTTTCTCAGTGTCATTATTTGCAAAGAGATTGAAAGTAGTGCCACTGGAGTTTTGAATGTGTTGCTGACAAACAAGATGTTATAGGAAAATAGCCTCAAGACTTAACGAAATATGTTCAATTGCATTTTTTTTTTAGTAAATATGTTAATTTCCTCTTGGCAAAAAAAAAAAGGATAGTTCTGTGCTTGGTCTTACAAGGGAATGCTAAGAGTCTAGTCTAAGAAAATAACATTAGCAAATGCTCTATCTGTGGTAATTTTCTTGTGGTAAATTGCTGCCAACAAAAAAGGAAAACAAAAAAAAGGAGTTGAAAACAGAATAAAGCAAACAAGTTAAACTGCAAAAAACTCTAAATCTTACAGATAGCATCATGAATAAATTGCTTTATGGAATGAGACATCTGAGACTCTGCAAAGGGAAACCTGGGGTCGAACTAGTAAGGAAACCTGGTCTTTCTGTGAGTGGGTGTGTAGGAAGTCAAGTGGGGAGCTGTGGGGTCACTGGAGCCTTTTGCTGTGAAGGGGCTTCAGTCTGGCATTGGGAGCGTGACCCCCAGAGAGTTGCGTGAATAGTCAGACTGGAAAGTTTCCTTAATAGTTTAGGACTGGGAGGAGGGAAAGGGAAGACTGTACTTACATCTCAAGAATAAACACCCTACTTTCCCACTGATGCTATCTAAAACCTCTGACAGGTTTGGCAGTCCTCGCAGGCTTGGTGCTGGACGTAGCAACTGGCTGGCACCATGGTTTTCTTTCTCTGTGCGCCGCATGTTGCTGGTGATCCCAGCTGGTGTTTCCCTGAGGTGCTCAAGCACTGGGGAACCCTCAGATGCTGGTCTTCCTTCGAGGGCCCCACAGAGTGCCTTCCCTGCCCAGCACTAGGCTAATGCCATGCCCTTTCTGCTTGTCACCATGGGGAAGAAGTCAACCCCTGGGATGTCCCAGTGCAAGGGCAGACTAGTGAGAAGGGGAGTGCTGAGGCTGCTTTTGTAGGGCTCTCTGATAGGGATATGCAGGAGGCTTGGGGTAGTTAGTGTGTGTGTGTGTGTGAGATGGGGTCTCTGCTGCTCCTGCTGCTGCGGCTGCATAAGCATGTAAAGCTGCTCCAGCTGCACCTTCCCCTGCTCAAGATCTGATGCTGTGAATTGATCCCACTGTGGAGAGGGAAGGGAGCCAGCCGTTCACAGAATGCCAGTCATACTTTCCCATCTCCGACTGACAGCGTTTGGCTGATTTGCAAGAGCATACGCAATGCAGTCTTGGAAAAGGGTGTGTGTGAGTGGGGGGAGCTGGCATGAGCGACCGCATCCTAATGTCGCAGTCGTTCTTCAGTCTCCCCCAGACAGCAGTCGCTCTCCTTGCCTGTACCAGCCACTTACTCATTCACAGTGCAAATGTTCTTGTTTGTATGACAATGCTAATTGAAAGAGCTGTTCCAACTTCAGTAGCTATTTGTTTGGTTATATCACAGACAGTAACTTCTAACTTAATAAACCAAACAGACAAATGTTCAGGAGTTACGACAGCAATGTTAAAGTGTTTTGTTTTTTTCCCAGTGTGACAATGTGAATCCAAAACACAGTCCCCATCTGCAGTCAGCCTGTAAATGTTTACAAAGAACATTCTAATAACTCTCATCCCTGATCTTTCTATAGAGTTAATTTAATTGAAAGGTAGTCTAGCTTGGATTAGATCAGTGCAATTCCCAGATTCTGCAATGAGTTATTGTAGCCTCCCGTTTTACTTTTTACTTTCCCCATATATTTTTAATATAAAATTCACCAAAAAACACTGTTGAATTCTTACTAGCTATCAATTTACTTGCATAATTAGGCCATCTTGATGCACTAGTCAATTCCATTTAAAAGTCATGATAAGTATGTACAGATTTTGTATCTTAAACTGGGCTGGGTACTCCATACTAGAGAGAGTATCCATCAGTGGGTGCAGGAGAGACACTACTAAGAAGGTATGACTTCAGGATTAGATTTATGAGGATTATGTGGCAGGTAGAGGAAAGCTTTGTGCTTTTTTCATTCTGCACATCCTTCTTCAAATCCCAGTGCACTTTCAGTGATGCATCTTTCTCGCATGCGGACTTCAGACATTGATCACCTGCTATTTTACAGTATGAAATCCTCAATTCCAGTTGCAGATTTAATCTCCTTTAGAAAAGAAATTGTGACCATGGATGTTTATGTTTGCTTCAGCTGGTTTACTTCAGATTTAGAGAAGGTGAGGACCGTGGATGTAGAAATGAATTATGACTACTTTGCAGACTTGTCAACCACTGTTTTGACCTTAAACCAGGTTAGAGATAAATCTCATTAGCAGTACTGATTTGTGAACAGGTAAAGCCTCTGACAACAGTAATGAAAGCCAGAAAACTGATTTTGCCATTGTTACTGCAGCAGAAATTTCTACTTTATTGTTTTACAGTATGGTATTTGAAATACAGCTTTCTGATGCCAGTGGGGCCAGTTCCGCGCACGCTGAGCACCACATAATAAATCCATTCGCGCAGGCATAAAAAGCATCGTCGTTCGCGACGGCTAGCCACACACACACACACATTAGTATTAAATCATACCATAGGAGAGAGTGTCTTTGTTCTCCATGTTAGCTGGACAGGCAATCTAAAAGTTGCATGGTTTTATGGTGGGTACTTTCTGGGAAGGTGTCAGGGTTAATACTGTACAATCTGTCCTGATATCTGTCATTTCTTAATCAGTCTAATAGTACATAGCATTTGAAATTTATCAGTTGCTGCTGTTAGGCAAAAACATGCTAAAAATAATGTTGGGGTTTTTAAAAGCCAGTCGTACTAACTTGCTCTCTCTGTGTTTGTTTTTTTGGTGTTTTTTGTTTGTTTGTTTTTGTGGGGTTTTGTGTTTTGTTTTGTTTTTTGGGGTTTTTTTGTAGTTAAGGCAAGGTTTTGTGTTTTGTTTGTTTGTTTTGGGTTTGTTTTTTGTTTTTTTTTGTAGTTAAGGCAAGGATTTTTATCCCGTCTGCAATTTCTTAGTTGTCAGGGTTGCCATCTGATAAAAAAGTAAGCATAGGTCTTTCAGAGAGATACAAATATTTAATAAAACATTGCTATTCTGAGTAGTTTTCTGTACAATTTGTGTAGATACTAGTGTTTTCTATTTCTTTAAAATATTTGTTTGAAACTTATTGAAATAATCTGGCAGCAGGTGCTGCTAAATAAAGGATGCCTACCTGCCAGACACCATCAGATGCTAGGCACAGCCTATTTGGAAAAGGGAGGTCTTTTAAGGAACATCCCATTTCTTAAAATTTCCACTTTTTCATAGCCACATATTGTCCTTGCTGAACATATGACAACTACAGCAGAGTGATGAAGTGGATGTTTTGAGGTAAGTCGCTTGTTGCAGTTTATCACATGTGTATGCTGGGATTCAAGGATTCATTTGTTCATGTCCTGGACATTGAGGGCAGTTTCATGGATTTGAGTGCTGCTCAGGTATACAACTGGTGTCACAGGGAGCAAGTGTAAATGGGTTTTCATAGATCCTTCTTTGATGTGTGTCCTGTGTCCCCTGATTGTTCTTGGGTATCTTGCTGTGCTTCTGCCTTTCTACCTGTTCCTGGGAGCAGTTACGGAGCTGCGCATGTCCTGAGGCAGGGAGAGGTGGACTGCCAGGCAGAGCAGCGTGGGGGAAAGACGGCAATTCCCAGTGGGCTGCTGACCCTGCCAATTCCAAGATGTACCGTTAGTATTGGCCTTGGCAGCAAGGTAGATCTTTTATGGTTGTTTAGAGCCAAGTTTTTTCATCACAGATCCACCAATAATTCATCTGTACCTGGGTGTTTGAACATTGCCACAAATTTGTGTAACCAGACAGCTGGGTTTCTGAGGCAACTTCAGAAGTCCCAGATGAGATGTTCAGCTATCTGATATGCATGTGTAATCATAATTTTGGGTATTGTTCTACTTGCATTGGTAGACTGTTAGCTGTGCTTCCACAAACTGTTGAAAAGAAATACTTTTCCTCTTTTTCAAGTGCAACTGTTTAACTTTCAAAAAGAAGAATAAAAAGACAGCCTACTTGGCCCTCCACCTTTTCCCAAAATTAAGCCTATTGCATTTAAATTGCAGAATTACCTTTTGCAGGTTAACACTTGTAAGTTTTCTAATGATTTTTACATGCAGAACAGAATTCCAGTGTAAGTGCAGTTGATTTGAGAGAAAAAATTATTGTGCCAAAGATGTGATAACAACTGAGAGAGTGCAATGAAATGTTCCAACTTCCATCAGAAAATAATGACCTTCTTGGCTGAGTAGCAGTATTTTAACTAAATACCAACAACTCATTGTAATCAGCGAACCTATTAGCTGTGAAATTTGGTTCTCTCACCATGGAGGTATTTCAGATAAAAATAAATACGCATATCATTTCAAGCCTAACGTTGTGTACTGTTTAAAATATTACTGTAGCATTTCTGTGGCTTAGGAAGTGAAGTCTTAAACACTTTTTCAGGAAGGGTTGCCTCATGATTGACAAGACTCAGTAGTTCACAGTGCTATTCTTTATGTCAGCAGTCTGATGCTTCAGTGGAAACTTGACTGGCTTCAATTTGTTGTCTGATTAGCAACAGAGAAGCAATTGCTTCTTCCTTGACTTGTTCCATCTCTTATTAGTGACTTTTACCATCAGGGGAACTAAATGGGAAAATATCCTTATTGGAGTAAAAAATATTTTCAGAAATTAAAATTGTTTGTGTGAATAGTTATCCGTTCTTGTTAACCGCATTTTGGAAACCACTAATAATGGACTTTCTTCTCTATTGCCAATAGTGAAGCAAGGAATAGGACTTTTCAGAGACAGAGTTGTAGTAAGAAAAAGGATTCTGTATTTGTATTTTGCATAAAAAATATTTGTTTGCTAGAAGCCTAGACCTGTTTTCTGTAGGGTTATGTATGTATACATCCCTTAGCTACATGCATAATCATTACAAGATTTAATTGCTATGTGACCTCTTGTGTGGCAAAGTTAAAGCAGTGAAAGCAGCAAGCTTTCTCTTGCAAGTCTTTAAGTTGTTGCGGTGCATGATTCATATGATCTGAAATTGCTTCAGGCACAAATGGGGCACTTGCACACTGACAGGTCATCACAAATGGTTAGTGGAAAAGTGAAGCATGGGGAACATATATAATTGAGAGGCTTTGGGTCTAATTCTGTTCCCATTGAAATGGAAAAGAAAACAATTACAGTTTGCTTACACAAAGAAGAATCACGTTTGGGAACTACAGCATGACACAAGGGAGGTGCAAAGGGAGTTGAGCGCATTTTATGCTTCTGTGACTTTGACTTTTTTGTTAGGAGAGTAACTGAACTAAGGATGTATTCAGTAATTTGAAGTTATCTACTAAAAACAAAACTCTAGAGTTTTCCATTGAAATGTAAGGTTAAGGTTCTTAACTAGCAGGGTGTTGCCTCCTTTCATCTTGGTGAGTGACTTGATTTTTTGCTGGTTGTATAGCAGAGCAGCTGCAGCTCTACAACTCTTAGATGAGAAGATTTTTCCTGTGCCATGATCCATTTATATTTCTTTTACCAGCTCCCAGGAGCTCATATTTACCTGCTTGAGATAGGACACAATGTCCTTTGAAAGCAATGATTGTCTCTCCATTGACTGATGAATCTCATTGCCTTCAGTTATCTATAAGGTATCCAAATTTAGAAACTGGAATAGTATCATCAGATTTGGTTGTGTCAGGAATATATATATATACATACATACATACATATATATATAAAGTCCTTAAATTAACCCTATAAAATTTTCTGGAATATCACAACTTTTAATTGTGATACTCTTTTAAGGTGATTTCTGTTGTAAGAGTGTTATTTTTTTTTTATAGTGTGATATTTGTAAACTTCTGATCCTGCGTCTGCCATCAAAGCACTATGTAATAAACGCCAACTTTGAGAAAGAGTACTGAAAAAAGTTGTAATTTGTTAGTCTAAAAAACTTAACAGAAAATGAGAACAAACTGGGCCATCATTTTGCATTCCATTTTGACATTTGAAATGTTTGTTCAAAGAAAGGATAGCTCAGCATAATGTCACTTTAGCTCTTTAGACTTAGTTTACAAAAATAAGATTTTTTGAT
Organism: Scytalopus superciliaris; assembly: GCA_013400415.1. Lineage (NCBI taxonomy): Eukaryota > Metazoa > Chordata > Aves > Passeriformes > Rhinocryptidae > Scytalopus > Scytalopus superciliaris. The sequence continues at coordinate 2,632,963 of VXBX01003014.1, forward strand.
AAAAATACCTTTAAGCCAATTTGTCACATTCAGATTTTCTATACAACCAAAATATGTAGTGTTTTTTCATGCTATTGTGTTTATTGTTTCCTACAAATCCAAATGTGAAAATCATGTCCATTTTGTACAGACTATAAGGGAAATAAAGTGCAGGCAAGGAAATCATCATAAAACTCATGAACTGGAAAAATGTAAATACATTGCATCTTTAATGCATAAATAAGCTGTTTTGTGTTCCTAAGGCCATTAGCTCTTAAGGCCTAATGATTTAAGCTTCCTGCCTGGAATCATCATACTTTAATATTAGTATTCCTTTTCAACTCTGGAAGATTTCCTCTCTGATTTCCATATTAGCATTTGGTAAATAAGGCATTTATCATTCAGTACAGTGCAAAGATAAGAAAGGGCTGGACACTGCTCTGAGCAAACTAGAATAATCACTTTGTATGACCACAGACGTATCATTAGAATGGAATTAATAATGAGAGATGTCTGACTGTAATTCATCATCAGGAAAAATACTGAAATTTGTAGTATTAGCATAATATAACAAATTGAGAGACTGCTTTCAAAAACACAAATTTATATATCAATGATAAAAATTACATTTATTTCCATGGCAAGGACTCAGTTGTGTGAGTGTGCACCTTATAAGCACAACTTTAGAGTGCTCAAACTGGCACTCTGGTTTGATCTGTGTTTGCTCTGAAGAAGATGGCACTCTGAGTGCATATGAGCCTTTCAAATGCATGTAGGAACCTGAAGACCTTGCTGTCTGTGTTATGTCTGACCATATCCTGCATTGGCAAATTGAAAGAAATTCAGATGCGTTCAGAGGGAATTAACATAAGGGAAGAGAGAATTTTCACTTGGAATGAATGACTAAGTCCCTATATTTATTTCACATGTTCATATCGTAAGTGATAATATTTTGAGTTATGTTTCTGTAAATCTCTTGCTAAAGTATTTTTTATCTGTAGCAGAAATCTCTTAAATTCTACCTTGGTATAAGTAACAGTAGAAATAGTGATGTCTGGGAGCGGTTAAGGAATGTGGTTGGTTGACCTTGGCTGTGTGCCAGTGCCCACAAAGCCATTCCTTCACTCACCCTTCACAGCTGGACAGAGGAGAGAAAATAGAATGGAAGACAACTTGTATTGAGATAAAGCAGTTTACTAAAAGCAAAAGTTTGTGTGCACACCAGCAAAGAGAAGAAAATCTATTCTCTCCTTCCCATGACCAAGCAGTGTCTGGACACTTCCTGGGAAGCAGGGTTTCAGCGCATGAAGCTGTTTCTCTGGAAGGCAAACATTGTAAATAATGAATGCCCCGCCTTCCTCCTCCTTTCCTTAGCTTTTGTATCTGAGCTGATGTCATATGGTATGGACTATCCCTTTGGTCAGTTTGGGTCAGATAGCCTACTCGTGTCACTTCCTAAGATCTTTCCCACATCCAGCCCCTTGATGGGGGGAATGTTGGGGAGACAGAGCTGATGCTGTGCCAGCGCTGCTGAGCAGCAGCCAAAACACTGCTGTGTTATCAACACCTTTCCAGCTACCAAAGCAAAGCACAGCTCTGTGAAGACTGCTGTGGGCAAAATGAACTCCATCTCAGCCAGACACAATACAGGGAACCACAACATTCTACAATAGGCATCAGAATATGATATCAATATAATGAAATAACAATACTAGTGAAACATTGCTAATACTAATTACTAACAATAACAGGAAAATGTAGGCCGAATATCAAGAAACACTTGCTGAGGAAAAGGTTCCTGGCACATCTTCCTGAGAAATTAAAATACCTGTTCTTTACATCACTAAAGACTCAGGTGTTTTGTTGTGTTTGTTTCCCCCCCCACCTGGAAATAATATTTGTAACTAATTTGGAAAGCTATATCATTTAATGATAGTACTAAATGTTCACAGCCATTCATGCATTCTCTAATATATTGTCTTATGGGTACAAATGTATATTGGCATGCAAAGGATATGAGAGACAGAGAAATGTGAAGATGAAAGAAATGTTTACTGCCTTTTAAGTTCCTGGTAATTTTTACTCCTTCTATGCTTCCATGAAAAAGTGAGAATGAAGACAAAGAATAGAAAAAACACACGTTATTCTTTCCTATATGCAATTTTAAAGGTAAACCAAGGGCAATCAAAGAGTCTGTCTTTAATATTATAATTTGGCTTCAAATTTCAGATGTTGAGGAGAAAAATTTTCTTGGCTCAATGCACCTGTAAATTCTTTCTGTATTCTTACTTCAGACATAATTCTGAAAAGTAAGTAGTTAAAAGAAATTGCTTCAAATTTTGGCAACCTAAAGGATTTTCAGAGGTTTTGTTTCTGTCATATCAGTGAGGATGTTTGTAAAGAAAACTAGTATTTGATCAATAAAACATTTACTGAATACACTTTAAGCTGAAGCTATACTGTTACTGGAAAAGGAACAGATTTGGAGCTAAATTAATAATTAATATTAGCTAAAATTAATAAATATTTTAACAGATAATGCAGAGGGCTGTATAGGAAAACAAGAATTTCCTATTTAAAAGGCTGCCTACAGTCAGTTGACTGTGATTGCTTGACTTCCAGTTGTGAATTTGATTTGCCATATGGCATGGGAATAAGAGACCCAGGCTTACCACAGGAAGATGGTATTGATATGCAGACTAAAATGGAAAATTAGATTTCCTTCACAGATCACAGTAAAGAGCATGTTGGATGTTGACTTAAGACTGTTGTGGCAAGCAAGTGTACAAATTCTGTTTAATGTGGGTTTCATGGTTTTAAACTGTGACTTGGAACCTGCTGACACTGTTAGAAAGAGCATTAATGCTTTTAGCTTGTTTTTGTTGTTGAGTGGTTCCTGTTTTTGTTGAGCTATGTCTTCTCAAACTGACAGAAAGAGTCCAAGTGGTGCTGCTTATTCCTGTTTGTGTAATTAGCCTTCACTGGTCTAATATGGAAATCATCTTTTCAGGGGTTTTTAAACTCCTTCTTTTCTGAGCTTTTTTCTCAACTACAGAGTGCATGACAGAAATAAAAGGACGAATTTTAATTTGTTGGGACAAATACACTTATACACATCTGTCCTGTGAACTCATACCTTTTTAAACTAAACTAGACAGTTGAGCTTAACTCCATTTAATTAATCATACTGCACAGAAAATCCTAGATTTGAAAGAAACCCCAAAACATCATGTATGGATAATACGCATCAAAGTAGCTTCATTGATAATCCACTCTATTCCTGTCCTTTTGAATATATGATGATTCTGAGCTATGCAGAGAAGAAAATCACTTTAAAAGCCACAAGAAGCTATTACGAATGCATAGAGGTGCCTGGACATGGCAGATCCTTTGTCTTGGCAGTCTGGTAATCTTTGCAATGAGCCTTATGTTTTTCAGCTTTTCAGGGTCTCGGCATAAGCTGTATTGGACAGACCTAATGTGATGGATGAGTTAAGTGTTGCCTGGATCAACTCTCTGTCAGAAAGGGTCCACCTGGAGCATTCCCCAAAACATTAATTTCCAATCCTGCAGTTGAGATTTTTAGCATGGAAGTTGACTGTGGTGTAAACCAGCACTAAGCAGGCTCTGAGGAACTTCTCTGGTGCAAAAATTTGTGTAGATCTCTTTGTGTACTCTCAAGCTCTGCATATCTAAATTAAGCCTGCAGACAATCATTATGTTCTTAGTTGTGTTCCAAGGATAATAGATTGAAAACTGCTTTTTTCTAACGTACTCAGACATGCAAATCCTCAAGCGTACAGGGAGAAGTTCTAAACCAAAATGTATTAGATCCACTCTCTTTGAAATTAGGAATTCTGCTGAAGTATTTATTATACATATATATGAACTTATAAAAAGAACTGAAATGGCTTTTAGATTTATAAATACATCAACATTTTAAAAATGTGCTAGTAGTTTCAAAGTTTCTGTATTAGCAAGGAAATACATTTGATTAAGTAACCATCTGGTAAAATGTTTGCTACCAGTGAAAACACTGAATTTTGCATTTTGCATGTGCCAAGTTAAAATGTGGGTAAGAGTTACAGCTGCATAAATTGAGTGGGCAGCAATTGGACCATATACCTTTCAAGCCTACTGCTATCAATCTAAATAAATATTGTTATTCTCAAAGCCATTTTGTTTAGCCGATCCTCTCCATCTACAGTCTTTAGTTCTACCACATTTTCAAATTTCTGTAAATAAACTACTTTGAGTAGCCCTGTAGAAGGGTTGGATGACCTGAGTTTTAGTAGACTTAACACAGAAGTAATTAGGCCCTGTATTCCATGCATCATTTGAGTCAGCATCATGACCAAACATGTCACACCTCAGTATCATGGCATTTGGAAATATTCTCTCCAGTGTGGTTAAATGACTTGTAGATAAAATCTTTGTGAAGTTTGGCCTTCCTAGAGCACCCCTAGTGCTGTGGCTCTTGTGTGGCATGCTAATAATAACCCAATGTGATTTCCTTAGAAAAGTGGCTGTGACTTCAGTTCATTGAGAATTGTTTTGATCATTAGTGCATCAATGGCTTTGTAGGATGCAGTTGTCTGTTTAACTCGTAGCCTGTGGAGCATCTGTAACCTTTCCAAGAAACCTTCAGCATTCATTCAAAATACATCAGCATGTCAGAAAGGTAAAGTATCTAAAATGAAAATATTAAGAAGGTTTACTGTTTGTCCTGCATTGTATTATGAGTTGTTACCTGTGGGAGAGTGGGAAGACTAGGTACCACTGCTATATACAGTTTTATCTTTGATCCCAGTCAGTTTTGAAGTGTGATTGCCAGAGGTGAAAACTAACTTGTTTTTACAGCAAGAACTATTCTAATGCAGGGAATACAATACCAGTTGCTCTGTTCAAAATTTACCATGTACATTGCTATGTCTTCATTTCATATACTCATGGAATGAGTAATGAAGTGGTGGTTAGTTTATAACTCCATCTTTTTTCCCTGACATTAAATATTGAAACTACAAGCTTTTTCTGAGAATAATGAGATGAGAAGCTTAGGAGAGTAGTTTCTTTGATAAACAAAACATGGCACTAAATACAAATCAATCAGAATTCTGTTGGTTACATTTACAAATTAGAGGAAAACTGTAGGAAAATATTTCATGAATACTATGCTTCATGAATGTCCTACAACACTTTAAAAAATTGTTCTAAAATTGCTGGAAATAGTTGCCTATGGGTTGCTGAACTTAATTCTTGTTCAAAGCGAAAGATGTTTTGAGTGAGTAAGAAGAAAGTTGAAAGAAAGATATGGCCATTAAATAGCATCTTTAAAAATGTAAAAGGAGTGATGAATAGAAACATTTTATTTCCCACTGCTAAAAATGCAATTCTTCCTTTCCTATTATGAATGCTAGAGGTCTGTAATTCCTGTTACTTTTCTTGAAGGAGAGGATGATAATAGAGTATCTTTTGCTGGTATTTCTAGTGTAATTTTATTGTAAATGTTCAAATTAGGTCTTTGGATTTATTTCAGCCAAGCTATAGTGACTTACTTAGACGTTTCTCTTATATTCTTTGCTCAGAGTTGAATTTAGGGCTGAACCTAGATGAAAATCTTGTAGAATACAAAGCAGCCTTGTCTGTATTATGAGGTGTGTTGCTTGCTGTGAACCAGGGCGGATTTGTGCAGTCAGTGCATTATTACCCCACGATGTGTGGGGATTTACACATTGCAGATCAGCTAGGGGCCACTGCACTTGTCAGACTGGTCAGCCAGCTGTCAGCACGCTTTTCGTTCACTTACTACTGAGTTTTAAGGAATGAGCAAGAAAATAACTCCAGAGAGGGCAAAGAGCTATTCCAGCTTATTGTGATGCTTCAAAACACACATGCATTGAAACACTACACCACCAACTCATCTAATGTATGACTTCACAATTACAGAATACATACATTAATTCAAATGTCTCCTACAAATCACAAGCTAATCCACAATTGAGTTCCTGTTCAATCTTGAGCACCATACTGTGTTGTTTATTGGGTCCTTGTGTTGCTCCTTGCTTTAGGTTAGGACTGTCTCTTTTTTTTCCCTTCTCTTCTCTCCCTTGATGCTATAAACATTTTAAGCTCCTGCATTAAACTAATTTTTGTTCTGTCCAGTCAATGTCCACCACAGCTTGCTGACTCACTTCACATTTTCCTCCACTTACTGTAATCTGACTATCTCAATCTACTTCATGTTACTTGGTCAAATACAAGAACACATCCTTTATTGTAAGGTCTGCTTTGCCTCTTCTTGCTTAGCAAGCACATGACCACGTTATTCTGGGAGCTGCAATGTGACTAAATAACAATATCTCCTATTGCAAGTGCAGTATGATGAAACTCGTGACATTCTGCAAACACTGTGAGGAATCTTTAACACCAATATTGGTGTTTTTGTGAAGTTTTTTTAGTTGTGTGCAACATTTGTAATAGAGGAAACACAGCAAGTTCATATGTAATGAAAGCAGCATTTTGCTTTTGGAAGTAGCTCAAATTATGTAGTAGGTCATATCCCCCAGGTGCAGTAAAGTACATTGGATCAAATTTCATATGTTTTGCTATCAATTCAAGTTAGAATTATAGCATACTTTGGAATGTATTTTATATTTCATTATCCAAGAGTATATGTACATAGATAATTCAGATACTTTAAAATATCATCAAACAGAATTTCCAGAAATAGAGGGTTTTGGTGGCAACTGCTGTTCACAGCTTTGGACATAGTGCTTGATAGTGTCCTGCCAGAAAATGGTGCTGGTGAAAGTCTTCCAGTTTGCAAATACTCTTGTTTTTCCAGTAATGGTCATAAAACATATACTCTGCAGTATGACTACAGGATGCATAAATTAAAATACAAGTGGTGATCTGCATAAATATTAATTAAAATAATCTCCTTGTGGAAGGGGACTGTGGGTGGATGGAGTGGGGACATGGGACGCGTGTGTTTGCGTGTGTGTTTGCGTGTGTGATAAGTCTCCAAAAGGAAAAAAATCAAACTGAGTTGGGAATGTCATGGGGAGAAGAGTGAAGGACCTTGTAACTTTTCTGTGGAGGGGGAAAAAAAAAAAAAGAGCCCAAAAGAAGACATTGCAGCTAACTGAAATGTGATATCCTGTGGTAGTCAGTTCTGTGATAATTTCAATAATTAGGAAGAAACTTAGATGGAGAGGGCCTTGTTTGTGCCCTAGTGATGCCCCAGATAGGTTGTGCTGTGCGTCATCTCAACATGTCCCAACCATTTGTGTTGGTGTGTTTCATTCACAGCCCAGGCTGGAGTGTGGCATCTGCCATCTCTTAAGTCATTTAAGCCTCATTGCCATATGTTGATTGCTCTTTAATGTTTAAGCTTTCTTCTAGATGTAATATTATACTGTGTAGCTACTTCTCTGTAAAGAATAGAGTAAAATTAAGAACTTCTTACTGAAATGGGGGCATTTAAACTCAAGAATATTTTTTTCCTTCTGTTACTGTTTTTCCTTGCCATGCCAAAAGCTCTCCTTAGTATTTTCTAGCCAGGCGAGCAGGAGTGCTTGCTTCAGACAGAGCATCGCCTTTTTTAAGACAGATACATTAATGGTAGTTTCTTTGTTTACCTGTTCCCATTGGAAAGCCTCCAGCTTTCTCTCTCCTGCTTGAGCAATACTACAAAGAGATCCTCTAGAAACAGAGCACTATAAACAGCAGGCTTTGTGACAGGAGGGACTTCATAAGTCACCTGGAAGTTCATGACTCAGAAGAGTCTTTCAGCTCACTGGCAAATGTGACTAATGGACTGGAAGGCTCCGTCTGCAGGCAGCGCCCACACTCTCAGCCACCTTCTCTGAAAGGAGATGGACTTTGCTTACACATGGTGTCTTGTGTTTAGATCAGATCATATAAAGTGATTTATCTTCTATGATGATACTTTAAATTTGGTTTGGCTGGGAAGTAGGATTGAGTTGAGTGGCTATAAAGCAGAAAGCTTTTGCTGTTGCTTTCAGTAAACAGTGCTGGTATAGAAAATATTTTGCATGGTTGTAGTGATAAAAGTATGTCAAAATAATGAAAGTAAACATGTCTGAGATATTCAAGTAAAGTGTCTCTAAAAATGGATATTGTCTAGTACTTAAAAAGACTTACCTCTGAATGGAGACATGCTAGTTTTTTTCATAAATATTAGATTTATAGGTGGTCTCTAAGCCTTTTCTAAACTTATTTTAAAAGTCAAATGCCTCTTGTCTTCCTTGATACTAATCTTATGCAACTACAGAAAAATGAATTGATTTTCTGTATCGATGTGGCTATTTCTGCCCAGGCTGTAGACGGAGGACGTGTTTTTTATTGATTTGGCCCTGACTTCCCTGGCTCTTGATGAGCACAAATGAAAGAACCACTCTGGAGGTAATTCTAAATCAGCAAGGGAACTAGTACCACTGCCTTGGCCAGACTCTTGTTTCTTCACTGTATGAATTATACATTGGATTACCATCACAGTAATTAGAACAGGATCTGGCTATTAATGTATGACCTATAGTAAGAGCTTTGTTCCTTGGAGTGCTTGATCTCTGTATAATGATACAAGAAGAGATTTATAATATAATTGTAGAGGAAGGTTGATAGGGCTGAATCCTTTAACAGTACTGGAAGTGCTTTTGTGTCCATAGGATGTTGTGCTTGTTTCTGTCAGAAGACCAAATGAGAAGTGATTCAAGAGAATGAGGGACTGTTACGTGATCTTTAAAGCTATGTTAGGGCAGATTTGTGCAGTACTTTCCAGCATGCTGATGGAAAGCAGCTGGGGTGCTTGGGTTTTTTAAAATTGTGGATACTTCAGTTGTAAGCTTATTGGCAAACAGACTGTTGTGGTACTGAGGGATGGTTTGAAATTTATCCTCCAGGAGATATGGAGATACCAGCAAAGATATGGGCCATCTACAGGGCACTTTGCAGGACCAGGCATTTTCATGTGGAAACACACTGTGTTGCATAAGGCTGGATTCTCTTCTCTGTCACTATGGTCTAATGGTTTCAGTGCCACTACCCCTGATCCCTCACATGGTGCTTTTGTAACAGAGGAAATTAGTGCTTCTTAGGTAACTTCCGCTTTTTTCATTTTTTCTTGACACACACACACAGGCATGCATTTATGATAGAAGCTTGACTTTTTTGAAAGCTTTTGTGTTGATGACAGAACAAAACATGAGTATATCTTTCAGAAAGAATAAGATCTTAAATAAGATGCTGTGTCATTCTCCAGAACGCATCCTTCCAGTACTATGTTTGTTCTCCCTCTCTCTCCTTATGCTAGTAGATAAGATGAACTTATTATTTCAGCTTCATCATAAACTGGATTTACTCTCTGGTTTTAAGCTCAGCTAAATCACATTGTCAGCACACTCCTTTTTGTGCACATCCTTAAAAAAAAAAGTAAAAAAAATCTTGATAGCTTTGCCGTATCCAGCCAAAGGCAGAGATAAGGCTGAGCCATTTCTTGTATGTATGTAATTTAAAAATCAGCAGAGAATATTTCTTTCACAGGAATCAATAAAGTATGAATATAAAAATGTCAGGTGATAGCAACTGTATGATGCAGAGATTAGTGACTTGTCCTTTTATTATCAGGCACTGTGCTCAAGCTTAGATACAAGAAATCAGAAATAATATTATGCTGCATGGGCTTTAGTAGTATTGAACGAGTGGAGCTAAGTTGTATAATACCCCAGTCCAGCTGGGAAATATTAAGCACTACTCTAATCTCTTGATTTCTGCTCTGATCAGCTGTGGATTCTCAGTCTAGTACTTGGTTGTTGATCATTCTTTACCCCCAGAATAAGCCTTCTACACAACAACAAAAGACATTAATTGTAGTGAATTCATATTTGTACGTGCTTATGAAGTGGCAGTCCTTCTTTTAAGTGCAGTTCCGGGTGGGTTGGCAGATGCATTGGGCTGAGCTTCCATGCTGGGAAAGGGAGTGTGACTAATTCCCGTTCATTAGGGAGGGAGCTCAACCAACACCTTTCCCCTGAATCTTTGACAGTGGTGGTTGCTATAGAAGCCTTCCTCGGAATGACCTCTTTTAGTGTTTAAATAAAGAAGTTGAAAATGTTTGGGTTTTTTCCTAATAGTATGTAATTTTCTTTGGGATAAGCAAGCTATGAATGGATTCAACAGGCTATCGATCCAGCCTCTAGAAAATACATTACATAGATTCAGTGTGTTGTGTGCATCTCAATATGCCTGTTTGCTTGCCTAGAAAGCCTGTAGCCAAGGGCAGGGCATGGCCTGGATATGTGAACCCAGCTCAGAGTTGCAGTTTTAATTACACTTCTGAAAGATATATGAATTACCTTGTGAAACATCAGTTAATACCTCAAATAATTAGCTTTGATAAATTGAGTGAGTTGGGCACTCCTAAGTAATTGCTTTGCTTCATTTGAGAGATTTTTGCATTTCAGTTGTGGGTTAGCAATTCCCATGCATGATTTTTAAATCCACGTGTAAATACTTCGGGAATGAATACAATCAAGAGTAGCTAAGGAGGAGTACTTGCTTTGCAAAAGTTACCATAATGAATTGGGGGAAGGAAAAGGGTTATGTTAGCATGAGAAAGCTTTCAGATGAGCAGTGGCAGTATTTAAACAGGTAGGTATTAAAGTAAACTAGGAATTATCAGTAGAAGTAGAACATGAAGGATCTCTACAGCTTGCCAAACCCATTGAGGTAATGTTTAGCAGCACAGAACAATAGCATCTCATCTCTTCTTGTGTAGAAGTAGGCTTTGAAGAGATGAGCCAAAAATTACTTTAATTCTAGAAGTGGAACACCAAGTTCAAAAATTGATGAAGACAGCAATGGGACATTGTCTACTTGTGGGTAGGGGGAAATTTCTGTGCACTAGCCAAGGTTCATATTGCCAGGCTAGACTTGATGAACCAGCACAGACATTTATAGTCAAGCTGTAACGTCAGACTGATGATTAGTCACTTCAAGAAAAATATCTCTTCACTCAAGGTGCTGCATTGTATGGATAGGCTTGTTTGATGCTCTTTGCAGCATGTGGCAAAGGATAATGCTGATGAAGTTGCATCTAATTTAAAAACTCTGAGTTTTTAGTTAGAACTGTTAAGGCTGTACCTGCCACCTTCCAAGTCTTGACAAAACATGCCAAGTCAGGATAAATGCAGTTAATGTCTTGTGGAGACTTTTTCAAGCAACATGATAGCTTCTAGTTCATTATTCTGGAGATTTACATACAAAAGAAATAGGAAAGCAGTAAAACTGCAGTAGTGCTGACACCAACGTTAAAGATGAATGCTTAGTACAACAAAGTGATGGAGAGCACAAAATTGTGTTCCCAATCACCTCAGCTGAAAGACATTTTTAAGTGAAAAATTCATTGAGAGGCCTGAATTTTGACTGTACTTCCAGTGTCAAGCACTGTACAATGTAGTATAGAAGATTCAATTTATGCTATAACAATTTAACACTAAAACAGATCATTGCACCAAGTACAATTTACCATATTAAAAGAAAAAGAGCAAAACCGTCTCAAATAGAATTGACATGACTTATATATTGCATAGTCTTCTTTCCCTTTATTTGAATAATTTCTCAGAGATTTGCAAACCTGTTGAAAACTATTTTCATGTTCAAAAGCTCTGTCAACTGGAATAATAGAATTATCAAGTAAATTGTGCTTTTCCTGAGATTTATGATGTTTCTGTCATGCCAAATTAATCTTCTTTTCTCCACCTGAAAGTTAAACATGTGTTATCTTGGTTTTTTGTTGTTGTTTTGTTTTCTTGTAATCATTTAACCAAAGATAACTACATATAGCAGTCTCTCAGCTCTGGAGGAAATACCTGTTTTACCAGTTTAATAGTTTTATCTTACCTCCTTTTCAGTTTCTAAAACTGATTCCATTATTCTGGTTAGCTACTACCTTTTAAAAATTCAGTTAAAAGTAGAGTCTCATAAATTGTTTTACATGTTTCCATTACTCCCTGTAAACAATCAGGTATTAGGCTTGTACTTAGGGAATTCTTGAGAATTAGCCTTCTGATAGACTTGTCCTTCTGACCTGTTTTCCCGAGTGGGAAATGTTTGATGACTTAAGGAAAGATAAGAACTGCACTAGTCATATGTTCCTTGATCCAATAAGGAATCATTATAATTCCCTGTATGAAGAGAAAGTGGTTGTTCAGTCCCTATGAAACCTCTGTTACTCTGTTAGTTTACTTTTTCTCGTTGTTTGGCCATCTGTTGTTCTGGCGCCCAGTGCTCCCAGGTGGAGTACACGGTTCAGCAGGAGCCTGTGCCCACAGCACTGCTGCCCACAGTGTTACACCCCCACCTGCCCTGCAGCTTCCTTCCCTCAGAGAGGAAAAACTGTTAGAAGCCTGGCAACATTTTGATGTTAGAAAAAGTATAAAAAATATCAATATAATAATTTTTTTTGATCCCCAGATAAATATAAAAGATTCGGATTTCTCCTGTGTGCATAATAAATCTTGTATCTTTATCTGCTTTTAAGATTTTTAACAGGCTTGTTATTTTTTCTTTAGGTGTTTGCATTTTTTATAAACTATTTCAGCCAGCATAAACTTATATAACATTTTAAATACTTCCTTTGTACTTGAAGATGATGGAATTGAAAAGTAAAGAAAAAAAATTCATTGCTGTTTTTCTGTAGACTTTGCCTTTTTATATATGTTGGCTGTTAAATTATCCAGATATTGTTTATCCTGTAAACCTGAGGTATTTCAAGGGAAATTATTTGTGTCCTGTTTATCAGTTGTAGTTTTCTCATTCCACCCATGAAGGCTTTTATTTAGAGAAACAACAGAACTCGACAGCACCTGCTTCTGAGTAATTCCTCTAGGCTTGGTCTGATGCTTGTGACTACTGTCTGGAGATCAAAGTCTCTCTTTTTTTATTCTTACCATGTACAAAAATCTTTGTCTTGTAGATTGTTTTGTGAGTATCTCATACAAGAAGCATGACTTGAGTAAAGGAGCTAATTAGTAAGAACATGGTATCTAATTTGAAAACAAACCACACTTTTGGAAAGGAGTTTGTTTATGAAAATGGGAAGGAGGAATGTGTCTGCAGCTTGGTGCATCAATTT
>VXBX01003014.1:2646121-2692583 GCA_013400415.1 Scytalopus superciliaris
TTCTTGTTTGGTTTTTTTTTTTTTTTTTTTTTTTTTTTAAAGTGTTAGAAAACAAGAGTGAAGGCTGCAGGGTAGATTGTGGTCATTGTGTGTATCTTTATTTTTATTCACAAGTATTGATTGTTGAGAAAAAAGTAAATTTTTTAGCTCTGTCTTCACTGACAGTTTCCCTACATCTGAGACTTCGTGAGAATTCCTTCCCTCCTTCTGTCCCTCCCTAGAAGTTTGACTTCACTGCTCAGCAAAGTCAGCCAGATTTGAATGATTTCAATGAATACTTCATGTCCTTGCTTTCTTGATTACTTGAGAAGAAAGGCCAGAAGACTGGAGCAAGACTTTTATCTTATATACCATGTTTGTTTGTTTGTTTGACTGTAGCAGTTGAAGCAAGGAATCCTGGTGATACAGCTATTTTGTATATGTACTACAAAAGCATCTTACCTGAACCTGGAGCTTCAGTCCATTTGGGATTGTCATCATTAAGAGACACACACTTCGTTGTCCCATTGTGTTTGAAGAGATGTCTGAAATGTGGAAGTACTCTCTCATCACTTACAGTTTTAAACAGCAGGAAAAAGAAAACATGAGCAAAGCATTTGGAAATAACAGTATTGTGAATGGTGATACCAGGCAGATGCAGTGTGACTGACAAACAGATAGCTTCTCTGTCTTGTACAAACAGATGTGTACAGCAAATGCTATCAGTATTCCATAAGGGTCTGCGTACTTTGTTAAAAAATGCAGGAGATTACATGAAGCAATCAGCCTACTGAACTTCAAGCTGTAATACAGCAGAAACCAGCAAGTGCCATGCACTGTGGATAATATTCCTGCAAATGGGTACTGTGTGTGCTGTTGTATAAAAGTAAGGCTTAGATATTATTGAAAAACAAGTATGAATATTGCCTTTCCCCAACATGCACCGTTTGTCAAATACTGAGTTTGTTTTATGCTGGATGTTTCCTGTCTAAACTTCCAGTAGTTTCCAGTTAGTTCCCTACCCCCATCAAAGACTTTTTTTTCCTTGCTGTTCAGTTGCAGCTTTCTATTAAAATTATTTTTTTATTCAGTTTTTGAAAACATGTGAAACTGGACTAATTTTTCATCCTTATTCTTTTTGTCTGAAATGGATGTTCAAAACAATGCTATAGATTCCCTTTGCCACCTGATAGCTGATTCAGAACTGAATTGATTCTTGACATAGAGTCATAGAATTGTTAATACTGAAAAGACCTCCAACATCATCAAGTCCAACCTTTGTCCCAAGACCACCATGTCAACTAAACTGTAGCACTAAGTGCCACCTCCAGTTGCTTCTCGAACACTTAGAGGGGTGGTGACTCCACCACCTCCGTGGGCAGCTCATTCCAGTGCCTGACCATCCTTTCAGTGAGGAAATTCTTTCTGATGTTCAGTTTGAACCTCCCTTGGTGCAGCTTGAGGCCATTTCCTCTTGTCCTGTCACTTGTTACTCGGGAGAAGAGGCCAACCTTCACCTCACTACAGCCTCCTTTGAGGTGGTACTAGACAGGGATAAGTCTTCCCTGAGCTTCCTTTTCTCCGGGCTAAAGTCCATTTACATGAAGTTCAGTTTGAATTGTCACAAAGACATTGAGTTGTCATGTTTCTTTCCAACATTCATGAATATAATTTAGTTGTGCCTTGGTCCTGTGGTATATTTATGTTTAATTAAAATTGTTACTAGTCTGAGGTAAAAGAAAAATGCAACAGGGACAAACCAGGACTCATCTTTCCACTTACAAGAGGTGAATAAATAGAATTGGGCTCTTCTCTGCATATCCAGTTTTAGAAACCATCCTTTATAATCTCTTCCATAAATTTTTAGTATCTTTTAGAAATAATTTTCAACAGATATGGGAGCACCTGTATATTTTTAAATGAAATGCTATTTTTTTTTTTTGTGTGTGCCAACAAATATAGAATTTTTTTTAAGAAAAATAGGAATCAGTAGAAGTGATTTATTCAACTGTGATACTAGTCAAAGTAACTTGCAGTTAATTAATTAACTGGTCAGTTTAAGGACTGTTATTATAGAATCATAGAATCATAGAATTGATCGGCTTGGAAAAGACCTCCGAGATCATCTAGTCCAACCCTTGGTCCAACTTCAGTCCTTTCCTAGATCATGGCACTCAGTGCCATGTCCAATCTCAGTTTAAAAACCTCCAGGGACGGTGAATCCACCACCTCTCTGGGCAGGCCATTCCAATGCCTGATTACTCTCTCTGTAAAGAATTTTTTTCTAATATCTAACTTAAATTTCCCCTGGCAGAGCTTAAGCCCGTGCCCTCTTGTCCTACTGCTGACTGCCTGGGAGAAGAGACCAACCTCCACCTGGCTATATCTTCCCTTCAGGTATTTGTAGAGTGTGATGAGATCACCTCTANCAAAGTGCGGGACCCGGCACTTGGCCTTATTGGACTTCATCCCATTGGAATCAGCCCAGCTCTCCAGTCTATCCAGATCCCTCTGCAGAGCCCTCCTGCCTTCCAGCAGGTTGACATTCCCTTCCAACTTGGTGTCATCAGCAAATTTGCTGCTGATGGTCTCAATCCCCTCATCTAAATCATCAATAAAGATGTTAAACAGGACTGGACCCAACACTGACCCTTGGGGGACACCACTGGTGACCGGCCGCCAGCTGGATGCAGCTCCATTAACCAGCACTCTCTGGGCCCGGCCCTCCAGCCAGCTCTTAACCCAGCAGAGAGTGCACCTGTCCAGGCCATGGGCTACCAGCTTTTAATACTTCTGGCAATACTTATTTATCCAAATAAAGGACAGTTACCTAAACCCAAAAGATAAAAAATATTTTTGTTTCATGAACTTGGTGGAAAAAACGTACCTTCTGTTTCTCTCAGGTTTAACACGTTTGATAATGACAAATTATATTAGATTAATTTTAGACCTTAAAATTTGCAATCGGTAGTTCACCTCCTTGTCAGTAGATCTGGTCCGTTTCATAAAAAATTATTAATTTCTTTACTAATTTGTTGAAATTACTAGTAGTTACTGCAAATAATCACATTACTTCAAAGTAAAGTAATTTTAGGATTTTTAGGAAGATTAAGGCATCTGCACACATCTATGAAGTTAGAATTTCTCAAAAATTTTCAAAAGCAGGAATTTTGCATAGTGTGCTTTTGCCTGTCTTGAAAAGTACTGCTTGGGAAGCAATGCCACAGCTGTTCTTTCACAGACTTAATTTGAAAGAAATAATTAGGGTCCTGGATTTCTTTTAATCTCTTTTGAATAGTGTAAAATTTGTGAGGGTAGGTTACATCAGCTTGATTTATGTTCTGTGGCCACAATCTTAGTTTTTCCCCCTCGTGGGAGCAGTGGTTTGCTTGCAATAACTTGTTTGTGTGTTTAGAAAACTGAAGTTGGTTGAGAATGAAGTGGAATATAGTTTTCAGAGGTATATGCTGGATGCTTGCCCTGAAGATCCTGGCAGCGCTGTCTGCTTTGATCGCTTCCAAGCCACACGTGTCTCGCAGTGGGTGACAACAGCACGGCAGTGTCCTCACCCACGTGTTGGCTCACGATGCCAGCACAGCCGCTGTCGGGGCTGCTGGGCCCTGCTCTCCCTTCCAACAGAATCAAACTAATTATAATTCTGTATCCTCACCAGTCATAAGACTTTTTTGGTAGCAGTTACCCCCTGGCAGGAATCTGCCTCTGTGTTTCAATTGTACTCCATCCTTTTTGTGCCCTACAACCATTCAAAGAGATAATATTACCCCTTTCCTCAATTAAATTCTTCCTTTATTTTTGGAACCTAACATATCATGTTCTCTCCTGAGATCCTATTTACAAACAACTATTGTTCTAAATACAATAAAGCTAAAGGCAATTCAGATTGTCCCTCACCATCATGCTAATGTTCCTTAAAAGTCTTAGATGTAAAAGATCCAAAAAGTTGCTGCTGGTTCTGTGTGTGTTTATCCATTGTTGTGTCCCTGCTGTGACTTCCAAAGGGGCTGAGGTACTGTAGGAACTGCTAGAACTTTAAATTAAGATAATGTAATATTGTGACATGGGTGAAGCTTTTCAGTTACTTCTAAAGCAAATTGAAATATGGACAATATACTTCCCAGGGTAGAAGTGATTTTTCTCAGCTTTAGGACCTCAAATGATACTGTATCACTGTCTCAAAATTTGGGGTGGGGGAGTGATGGTCTTTTGATTTGGTCCCCCCCTTCTTAATAGGTTTGTATTATCCCCTCTCATTTTCACTGAATGTGTTCTTCCGCACATACTATGGGCCAAAGACTATCTAACAATATTTAACTAGTACCTTTTACTGATTGTAGTGTTACTAAAATCATTATTGTATTGCAGAACTTACCTGGGGAAAAAAAAAAAAAGTGTAACCATGCAGATGCCTGAATTTTTGCTCTGTAGATCAGGCTGGAATTCAGCTGACTAGAAAATTGTACAGATAAAAACTGGCAATTTGATTTTGTATACTTCTTAAATGCTGAGAAACAACGAAATGACAGACCTAGAGCTAATTCTGGATTGCTATTTTGTTTAATCTGAATATCTCATTGCAAGTTAGTCTGCTCTGTAAAAAACAAAATCGATTTTGGGAACGAGGCTGACTACAGGAACAAAACCAGTCAAGTCAATGTAGATGCTAAAAAAATATTTTCAGTTTAGTATAAGAAAAATAGCTACTCAAGATGCATTATTTTTTAAAGTGTATGCTTAAAATTCTTGTTTCTTGCTTTGTGACTGTAAAATGACAGATGCTTTAATTGCAGAAATATGAGGCAGGTAGAGAATTTTTCAGGAACTGACAGAAGAGTACAGATGATAGGTGGAAGTCTTTTCCAAGTGATGGACATAGTCCAGAGTTGTTGTTCACTGGGACAAGTGATGGTTGTTTTCATAACAAGTGGCAGCATTTATCAAAGGCTGTTTACTTGCCCAGATGTTAAAAAAAAAAAATCATGACAGTCAACACAGCATGGCAATACAGTACAACAATCCAGTTAGGAGGAGTAGTGCAGTAAGTGCAAGAACAGCTGTGACAAGTGGCTTATATGCTAAATGCAATGCTCTGTGAGTGGCTACGAACCAAACAGCTGTGTTACAGTGTTGATCTCTATTAGTTTCACAGATCCTATTTTCTTGAAGTGCTCATATGCTTGTTTCTCTCTCTCTCTGCTGGTTACCAGCTTTTTACTGGATTAAACAATTTGACATGACTGCGTATGAAATTGTGGGAGGTTTAGAAGGAATTTTCTTGGTCCCTTTGTAACACCATTTTTATTCCAAGAAGAAGGTCTTGATATTTGATACATGTTTTGAATTGAATTTAATTCCATGGAAATGGATTTCAGCTTGCTGTCATGAGCTCTGTCTGGTTTACTTTTATCTTCCAATTTCTAGGAAGGCTGTTAGACATTGCAGTCATAAGGGTCATAAATATAGTATGTTAACAGAAGAGAGAGAAGGAGAGTTGACACACAGAATGCATCTCCAGTACCATTGCTTGAGGCTCTATGTAAAAATAAGCTTGATATTTTACAGAAGAAAGTCTTTGTATGTACCAAAAGCACGGTTCTGCTGCCTTCACCATAGCTGATGTAGTCTAGTTAACAACTAGACTTTAATCTTACAATCTAACAAGTGGACTTAGTAATAGCTATTAACTTTAATTGATGTTCTTACTGGAAAAGGAGTAATTTTCAGTGTTAGAAAATGTCTTGGAACTGGATCATCAGTTGTACATTTTTACATGAATTTTTTGGCTGAGTCTCACTGGAGAGCTCCATGCAGAGGCTGTCTTACATGACCTACCCCACAAGTTATTAAGGAGCAGGCAAGAAGGGCACAATGGCAATCTTTGCTGGAGGGCTTTACAGCTTCTGTGTGCTTTGAGCAGTCACAGCACACAGTGCAGCCTGCCAAGAGGCCACTCTATAACATATAAGCATAAAATTAACTGTAAGAGTGTGAGTAATCTCATCCCTTTTCAGTGAAGCATTTAAGCACGTGTTTATGGTTAATGATTGCATCCAGATGAAAGCAGTAAGACGATCTATGATTAAAGTTAAACATATGTTTATATGCTTTCTTGAAGAGGAATGAAATTATCAAATGCTTTAGTGCTGTGGGTCACTTCACAGTACTATATTTTCCAGAATTAACTATCAGATTCTCCAGTGGAGTAATTTTAAAAACATTCTATATGTGTGAGGTTCAAATACATTATTCTTAATTCTCTTACCTATCTGTTTTGGTCTGGATTTTGGTAAGATTATTCACACTCTGCCCATAGAATGAATCCCGAGTGTTGATAAGAAGAATTGGGCTTGTTGAGGTCCAGATCCCAGACTCAGAATCTGACCCTGTAATATACTAAGTAGAACATTTTTTACCAACTTGTTCTTTCCGATAAATAATTTTTGAAGGTGTGACTGGTACTTGATTTTGGGTGGAAAAAAAACACACACTCCTTTTATGGGGAGAAGGGAAGAACTGAGGAAAGATACTGCTTAAAATCACTTTGAGTTTTAATATTTGTTTATTTTTTTTTACGTTTTATATGATATTTTAAACATGTTTCATTAAAAAAATTCAGCTCTTTTTATTTTGAATGTCAGGCTTATTACTGTCTTGCTAAGAGTAACTTCTTCATTAAAGTTTTCAGTGAAATACAGCCAATCTTACATCTGGTCTTCAGAAGATTTTTCCATTTGCTTTATCAAATGTATTGTCTCTTCTGTAGCATTTATGACACAGAACGTTGTTATCCATGTAAAGTGAGGAAAGAAATAGAATGGTGTGGGATTTTTTTGTTTTGTTTTGTTCTAAGCATTCATCTAGTGTAATCTATAAATTAAGGTTTTAAAATATGGGGATTAAATAGAAGCTGAAACCCAAACTAGGAGTTTCTGAAATCCCTGTGTGAATTTTCTTCAAAGCCTGGATCTTAACACCAACCCCGCAAGGGTATGATAGTCTAGAGGTTTGCTTCTTTACTTATCTGTTTATGAACAGATGAAGGTTCTACTCTCAGTCCTAGAACAAAACTCTTTTTTTGGCACTAAATGCAAAACAATCCTCAAAGGGTCTTTTTACATAGCTGAGCTAAAAAGAGGGATTAGAGCTCCCTAATTGTACTGTGGGACTTCCCACTGGCCAAACCTGACATAGTTCATCTATTTGAAATCTGTACCAGCCCTTTCCCAGGTTTAATCTGCCTCAGAGGCCATTCTCTGTCTTCTGACTGCTCAGAGGAGAAGGTGGAAGTCAGGGAAGCAGAGGCTGGAATTTTTGAAGGCATCTGACCATTTTTCTAAGAATTTAAAAAAAAAAAGGAAAAAATAAATCAGTGTTTTTAATTCCTTCTGCTGGAATATGGATAGGCAAGAAATCTGTGATGACTTGTGGGCTTTATTCCTCACAGGACGCCAGCTAGCTCTGCTGCCTTGGTGCACTGCAGAAAACATGCTGCATTAAATAGGTCTGATGGAAAGTGTGTTTTCATTGTGCATCAGTTTAGGATATTAATTGTTACTGAATCACATTCTGTTTCCTGGCTGCATTTACTAAATGCCACTATTACGTTCTAACACTATTACAGACTTTTATTCTAATGTTACAGACTTTTATTCTAGGTAAAACTGCTTACACAGTATTTGTGATATTTATTTGGAGGCAGATGATGGGAAAACCATTTTAGATAAAACTGAATTATGTTGCCAAGCTGTAGACTCTTGGTGTTTATAAAGTGAGACAACAGAAAACAATTTAAAAGCAAAATTCATACTTTTGACAGCCTTCAGTTTCCATACAGTTGTCATTCTCAAAATGATTTTTCATATTCTGACACTTAGCATTTGGTTCAGCTTCTTTCTCAAATAAATATATTTTTTAAGTTTCTACTGTGTTTTGTGTTGATTTTTGTGAATGTTTTCATCTGAATTTACTTGTTAACATTTGTCCACAGTGGACACTGGTGAATGGCTCCAGAGAAGACAACTAAACTGCAGTGGGAGCTTTAGAAGCTCAGTTTGCGTTTGAATAGGGACATGCAGACCTCTGTCCTACTGCTATAGGCTTCTCTCACATTGAGGGTTTCTCACACCTTCAGGCAAGGATCTCAGCAGCAGTCTTGTTGTTGTTCTTGGAACCATCTGAGATTTCTTTCATTCCTCCCAAAAGGTGATGCTATTGCAGCAGCTGGTGATGAAGGACACCAAGAGCCTGCTGGAGCCCAGACATACCTTTGTGCAGATTTGGACTTTCCTGTCTCCCATTTCTTTATGTGGTAGTGTAAACCTAGTGTACTCTAAGGGTTGTTATAGACACAGCTTTTAGTTTGGTATTTCTTGAACTTGTTCATAGAATAAGAATCATTTGGCTCATTTTCCTCCTGTGACTTGGAAGCACAGAATTCTTCAGCCCACCTTCAAAAGGAGAAACTAGGCATGCCAAGATTTGGATTTGATAGCAACAGCTCAGCTCCTCCAGGACAGGGAATGCAAAAGTTACTGGTGACAGGTATTTACCTAACAAGGGAACTGTCCATAGTGAGAGACAATTAGAGTTCATCCAGCTCCTGGAAGCAGCTGCACTTCTAACCCACAGTCACAGCTTATTTGCACTCCTGGCCCCTGAAGACCTGATGCTGCTTTCATACCGCAGAAGCATCTGTGTTTCTGTCTAACCTGTGGACAGGCTACTCCATGTAATTTAATAGTGCACTAATGTACAAAGTTGATCTAGGTGTGATGGGGAAATCAAATAACCTGTCTGACACATTATAGAATAAGGGATATATGATGTGGAGCTTTTGTCACCTTGGTTAGTGATAAGATTCATTTTTTGATGTCTCCTTGTAGAAAAATGTTGCTGAGATATCTTATTCAGCAGAAAGGTGGTTAGTATAAAATTACTCCATGAATACTTCAGAATGATTTTGAACGAGCAGGCGGAGCCCGTGCTGGATCAGCACTTTTATCTCATATGACTGTATTGATTTTGATCCAGTCCTGTCAGCTTTAAAGCCAGATTTACTGTACTGTCAAGCCACAAGCTTCAAAATCTATCTTTACTGAAGGGAAGTGTAATGTGATATATACAGAAGAAAAGTCATTAATCAATGCTGTCTTAAATTTGGTCTATGAATAGAAGAAGTGTTTAGTAGAGACTCCTAAGGCTTAGACTTCATTTATGTGCATTCGTTTTAGCCCATTCTGCTCCCTTCTCCACGGACACCCCCTTGTCTCGGGGGAGAAGCTTGCGTACCCTTATGAGGTTGTGAGCTATGCTGGTGGTGGTTTGTGCCTCCGGTAGGGTCTCCCACGCTAGTCAGGTCTCAACTGAAGGGTCAGACAAAGTGTGTCCACGGGCAGGATGGGCTCGAAGTCCCCTGGCAACCATCCTAGGAGAAGGACAACTCTAACTCCAAACCCGGGCAGATGGAGCTTGCTTAGCCCTGTAAGGCCATCCATCTATGAGAAGGATACTCTAACTAAACCTACGTCCTGAGGACTTCGCTGTCACCGTCCAAGCTTGCTTGGCCCTGGCAGATGAACCTCAGGAGTAAAGGGTGGGGCCAGTCCCGCGCACGCTGCACCTCACCTAAAAAATCCACTGCGCAGGCTTGAAGGCTACACCCACATTCTGCTCCATACTCACTAGAGGAAAGTTCTGCCAGGACTCCTGCTATGGTTTGTTTAAAGCTATAAAATGTGCAGCAAAGAGCACATAACCTGTAAAGCCAAACATCATTCTTTAATTTAAGGAAGGATTTCATTAAATTAAATTAAAGTTAGACAAGAGGAAGATGGGACTGAGAAAGAACAAGGGTTGGAAGATAACCTTGAGGAACAGGCATTGATATCAGGAAAATAACATCACAAAAACAAAGAGAAGAAATGTAGAAGAAAATCTCAGTCTTAAAGCACTGGCTTGTCTTTTTTTTTCTGTCTGCCTGTTTAATGACTAACCTAAATCAAAATAAGGAATGTCTGGGGAAAAAAAAAGTTCCTGTTGTGTCCTATGTGTTCCTACTTCTGCTTTGTACTTTACTATTATGCTTCCAATGCTGTAAATGGTAGGAATCTAATTACATTGCATGAAGCTGTGTCTTTTTGAAGGAGTAATTTACATTTAAAGTCTTTTGGAGTGTACATGTTTTGTCTTTGATGTCCTTGATTAGCAATTGCAGCTCTTGTTATAAAATGTTTCATTTAAAGCAAAGCACTTTCATATTTCTCTGCTTACTTATATTTTCTTGGCAAGTCTTCTACATGGTGAAACATTCTATAACTTGTCATATTCATGTAACCTAAACTATTTTTTAAAATATTAAAATAGTATTAATACCACTGAAATACATATCGTTAGTCATTTCAGCATTCACCTGACATTTCTCTTCTTTTTATCAGGGCAACCATGTAAACACCAAATGCTGGAAAATAGTTTCTGAAAAGCAAAGCTTTGTTTGTTTATTTTGTCAGAGGTGAAATAAAAAACTAAAAACCTCGCCTGGACTTTTTCAAAACAGCAATTTCAAAATTTAATTCCTCAGAGAACAAAATACCCATTTAATATATTGCTGCATTTTCAGCAGCACTTTGTGTTTCCAGATTAATTTACATTTTAAATTGCCCTGAAAGCATTAATTTACTAAGCTAACATGGGAAGTACAGACCAAAGACCTCTTTAGTTTACAAATGGTACCATCT
This sequence comes from Scytalopus superciliaris, assembly GCA_013400415.1. Classification (NCBI taxonomy): domain Eukaryota; kingdom Metazoa; phylum Chordata; class Aves; order Passeriformes; family Rhinocryptidae; genus Scytalopus; species Scytalopus superciliaris. The sequence goes on from VXBX01003014.1 coordinate 2,656,852, forward strand.
AGTTTCAGTGTAGGAGTGCTTAATGAGTTTCAAATGTATAAAGAGTAATTGTCCTACAGATTTTGTATCCAGTCATGTTACTAATGTTTAGGTGTATTATTTGCAACATTAACAGTTATGTACATGATAAACATGAATCAGCCATATGACTTAGAATGAAATCAGCCCAGTTGAAAACTGCTGTGCCAAAATTAGTGAAATCCTACTAACTGGTCAAATATGAGAACATCTCTGAAGAATAAATTTACTGCAATACTTGTGTGCATATAGAAATCAGAAAATACGAAGATGAATTTGAAATTTTTATTAATTTTTGAAGATTGAATTATGGCTACAGCCTCTTGTTTATGTGCATTTCTGAAGTATAGTTTTCTAGCACTCTGGTGCAACTCAAATGTGAGTACATAAATAAATAAATCCCAGCTGATGATAACAGTTTGCTTACATGCTGACATCTTTGCTCCTTGATTACTTTACTTCCTTCTCTCATCTTTTGTGCACTTTTAGTGTATGAAATATTTGCTCATCTTTAATCCAGGTAGTTTTTTGATGGGCAGCACACAAATAGTCATTGTTGGATCTTATTAATCATCCAGGCAAAGAACAGAAGAACAAAAATGAAATCCTTTAATCCAGCAAGGTCAGTGGCAGAATTTCATGTGAGAAACTCAGACATATACACAGCCTAACAAACTCTTTACTAGGGCAGTATGTTAATGTCCCCATGTCTTTATCTTTTATAATGTTTTTTCTTTCTTCCATGAAGGGTGGTATGATCTGGTGATTTGAAGCAGGAAGGAATCAAATTCTGTGCCAAGAATGTCCCTTACTGGAACTTCAAAAATGAATTTGTCCTATTTTTGAGGGGATTGAAGGTTGTAGTAGCATTAAAGCCCCCAGATATTTTACTCTGTAAAAGACATGACATGCAGTTAGGAAAAAAAAAATAATTCTAAACATACTTGAAGATAGAATGGTTTCTGAGACCAGGCATGTCAGAAGAGTAATGTGAAGACTCAGGAATGGTTTTTCTTTTCATGTGAAAAACTGCAAAAAAACATTATTGTGCGTTTGCAGCTTTGGAATTCAGGAAATACAGAAAACAATCAGATAGCATGTTTTACCCTTAAAACCATCAGTAATTTGACAGAGTATCTCGAGTGAGGAAACCTCTGCCCAAAGGGTTCTGTGCTTCTCCTTCTAATAACCTGAACATGATTGAAACCTCTTTTTACCACACCTCTGTCTCTGGTGAGTCTCAAGTATGGGGCTCTGAAAGCTGACGTTAAATGAAAACTGTTTTGTATTTCAGCATAGTCCACATTTTGCTCTGGTCCCTCTCTGTCATGTCTCAGGTCATAAAGATTGCTTGTGCCAAAGCTTGTTTTTAAGCAAGCTTCAGTCTGCAGTGAGGAATCCCATGTCTGTGTATGTTTGAGTGGAGGCTTTTCTCCTTTGACAGCTAAACTGTGTGTGAAAATTTTGCTTAATAATTGATGTGAGTGCAAGTAAATATGATCTAAAGCTGTGTGTTGGTAAGAAATGTTGCAGTTACATGCAATGCCTCTTTGTCATGGAAGAAGTTACCGTTAGGCTGGGGTTTTTTATGCTCATTTCCAGAATGCTCTATGGGAGAGTTTTTTTTTAATTAATCTGTAACAGACCAGATGTCAGAGCTATGCCTAGACATTGAATATATCTGCTGAGAGAAGAGGCAGGTTTGTAACTTTTGGATAGAAGTCTCCATCACATCAGAAAATGTGAAATCTGCATTAAGTCTGTTTTCTTTAAACAAATATTTGTATCTAAATTTAACACCCACCCTTCCCCCAGTATTTAGAAAAACAGCATAATTTTTTGAATTTCATTTTAGTTTATCAACAGTAAAAATCTTTTAATCCTGCTTGTTTCTGATGTGCAAGAGTGTCTTAAATGTGTAATTTAAATTTCTGACTGTAAATACAGAGGCAAGGTTTAGAGTAAATTTGTTAACTGATTAAGTGCAAAGAGAAAATCAATGCTGCCTATAGATACGTATATTCCCTTTGAAATTCTTCTCAAACTTCATGGATGTAGTGGACTCACATGATTTAAAATGAAAGCCTAGATTTACGTTGTTTGTTGAGATGAAAATATTGTAGGTATTTGTAAAATTGTTTACTAAATAATCCACAATTGGGTCTGAATTCATTATTTTTTTTTATTTATTTAGACTATTTTTTAACTTACTGAATTTATTTTTTGCTATTAATAAATCCCACACAGTTGTGTTTACCTCTAATTAGGAGTGCAGACTATCATAAGTGGTAGGACCGGCTTTGTTCTCTTCAGCCACAGTGAGGATTTGTTGTGGAAGAATAACCTGCCCTGGAGCATCCCCCCCAGTAGACTCATGACATTACTTCCACGTGTGATTAATCACCACAGTAAACACATAGGTTCTTGCTGGCTCTTGTTTTCTATACTTTTTCTCTGATCAGGTCTTTTCAGGGAGTTGTTTCTACATTCAAAATATGCTGAAAACACAAATAATCAGACTTATCAAAGTTTTGATCAATAGTTTCTTTTCCAGTATGTCTAGTGAGATGAAGGTTTTAATAATAATACCTGTTTTATTTTTTTGGTGCAAGGCTGATCACATAGTACCTTCTCCTCATAGGGACAGCTTTTCCTGCTTGCTTCGGTGTGTAAGGACAAACTAAGCCTCTGTGAAGGAGGACTGTGATGTGCTTCAGTTAATTAAGACAATATTAGTATGTTACTATATTATATTTCCTTCCTGTTTGCTCTATAACTGTACTGTGTAACCTTGAAGGATAAGTCACCTATTCAAAATTAAAATCTTTGCCTTCATGCTGAAATAGTTTCTCCCCCATGCCTTGATATCTAGTGCTTTAGTCTCAGTAAGTACTACCCTTGCTACCCAGGTGTGCTCCTGCTGTGTTTGAGTATTTGTGGAGAGGGATCTGCTAAACATGTGGCCAGCCCAGCCCAGCTGAAGTTAATGACCTTAATTACCTCTTGGTTCCGTGGCCAATCTGCTGAGCAGCCTCAGCTGTGCCTCTGTGCCTGGGGGCAGTGCCAGGAGATTGAGAACACCTGGGACAGGGCAGGTGGAAGCATTTTTGCTGACCTGCCTCTGTAGGAATCGCGTGGGGAAAGTGGTGGGGACTTTTGGCTTTTCTTAAGAAAAAGTTAAAAGTTGGATGACTAAGGATGTTGGTGACCTAGAGCTCTGAACCTCCGGAAAGGTTCAGGATAGGCAATGTGACTTGTGTGCTTTCACCCTCAGAGATGAACTTGCCAATTTTACAATACGTGTGAGGTTACTGATGGTGGTAGAGCTGATGCAGCAGCCCTGGCTGGGGCTTACATTCCAATTTGAACGTGAAAGAAGAGCAGTGCGTGGATCCTGTTGTAAGTAAGTGCTATTTTGTGTTGTGGTATTGTGATTTATTCTCTTGTTATAGCTGTGCTTGTGTAGTGACCTACAGGCTATGTTTTATGACACTTTATTTGCCCTCCAGCCTTCTTTCCTTACAGATCTTTTATGCTGAAATGAGGTCTGAATCAGTTGTGGTAATGGCAGTAGATGTTGATGCTTCATATGTAATGTGTGGTATGTGTGAGTATGCTCCTGTGCCGGGAGGGGTTTACAGTACAAGAGAGATGACAGCTGGAAAAAGCAAGTATTTAATGCAAGTCATGTAATCTACTGCCATTTAAAATCTGTAGATTTTTCCAGAAACAAGTTGTAGTCTCCTGCAGTAGCCGTAAGGAGAAAACTTCCTGCGGGTATGTGTGTGTGATGCCTGAGTAGAGGAAGATGCTCCTTCTGGCTTTGCTACCTGTGTTTCAAGGATAACAGAAAGTGATGGTTGTGTTCTTCCTTCTTACTAGTTCCTATGCTCTGGCTTTATGTGTTTGTCACAGACAAGTTGTTACGTTGTCAGACACGACCGAAGGTACCTGCACAGCTATTGCAGAGTTGCTTTTGGTAGCAGGTTAGGAAAATTTGGGACCTAGTGTGTCCTGCCGGATGGTGGTGTAGAAGGCTTTTAACTTGTGTAACATCAGCTAAATGCAGCTCATGAGATCCCTAACATTGAATTATTCTCACGATGTAAATATTGATGTTTGTAAAATATAGAAACTAGTGGGTGTTGGTATTTATAAAACCTAGTAAACTGCTATGAAAATATTTTAATCTCCTTGTTGTGTTGATTTTTTTCATAAATACTAAAATATTACTGTAATACTCCACAGTATCAAAAATGTGAAGAAATTTACTGTAAAGAGCCTGAATTTTTATGTGTTGTTGGTGCAAGCTATGCAGCTGCTTTAACTTTCATGGAGCATAGTCTTCTATCTCTGGGGCTCTTTCTCTGACTTCTGCCCAAACAGTGTGCTTAGTTTTAAATAATGATGATCAGGGAACGTAGAGATCTGTGACCACTGTTGCCCTGCATGATCAGAATATGTACCACCTTCTGTGGCTAAGGCTGTTCCCTTCTGTTCAAGCATAGCTGTGTAACACATAAGAGAAAACTCTCTTTTATGGAGATCAGGGATGCAGTTTTGTCCACTGACACCTGAAACTGGGATAAAGCAGTAAATAGAAATGTATGGATCAAGTTTACAAACTAAGGGCTAGCTTTTAAGCTGGTGTACAACCCTCAGCTAAGGTACTTGAAATGATGTAATCCTGGGGAAAAAGACATTTTTTATATCTGAGTGAAATATATTCTCTTCAGCTTTTTCTGAATTAAATAAATGGCCATTTCTACACAAAAATCTATGTAACAGGGATGCAGTTGTATCTTCACTGGAACAGAATGCTAGAGAAAGGCTATCCTTTCTACAAAGCCAGTAAGCTTCTATTGGTTTTTGCTTTTAGAGAGAAAAGAAAACGTTTTTACATTTCCCTTTAAGAAGTTTGTGCCCCTTCCGTTTTTCTTCTCAAGGTAACTCCTTCAGATGTGAAAATTTCTCAGGTGTATGTTTAATCTTGAGCAGAAAAAATTACCTATGCTTGTAGAGAAAAATATGAGGCTTAGCAAGTTATTAGTCCGTATTCCTTTTTCTACATCATCAGAGTGTGAATTTAAAGTTTATTTTGCTTAACTGACAATTAAAATCCAAAAAAGCTTTTGTAGTATAAGATTCACTGTCTGTGATTTAAGATTTTTTTCTGCTTTGTATACTCTGCTCTAAAAACGTGCATGACTTAAGGGATGAAGCAGAAAAATAAATCAGTATTTTTATAAACATTCTTTATAAACTATTTTTGAAAATACTTTACATTAAAGCTTTTAGTAAGAAAATCCCAAAACATGTCTGATAAAATGCTCTACTGATATTCACAATTTGTGAAAGAAGGTTTTACAAATGGCATTGCTCTATCCTCTATTTTGGGGGTGTGGTTGGTTTTTTTTCATTTTTGGTTTGTTTGGTTGTTTTTTTTCCTCCCCCCCCTCCCCCCCCGCCTTCTATTACGCCCTCTTTATTCATATGTGATAGCTGAGAAGTCAGGGGACATGAGTAATTGGAAAGGCTATAGAGGATCCAACTAGCAAACTAAGGGGTAGTTTTATGTAAGGTACAGCCTTCAGCAGGGATAGGGAAAGCAGAGTAATCCTGGGAAACACTTGGAGGAAAACATTTCTGAATTGCAATTTCATCTCTGCTTCTTGTTTCATTTGAGATTGGCTAAATTAAATTACTGTTGGGAATAGATTATGGAGCCTGTCCTACCAGGCAAACCTCTGCTTTTATTATCTGCTCTGCAGTGACAGGAAACTACTGGTATTTGTGTCTTCCTTTTCTAGGATTCAAGGTTTACATAAGAAATTCAGATGTATAGTGATTTATCCTTCCTCCCCACTTGCCCATATTTGAAAAGGCTAGTTGTGTTTGGGGAGATTTTTGGGGATAAGCAAGGACAGAGAGCATCAATGTAAAGCATGGGTTTTATCCGAAGTTTGGAGTTTTTCAAATAGTGTAAGCTTATGAAACTCAAACAGATAAAACTTAATCTTTCCTGTGTTTATGAGTATTCAAAATAGGTTAACTCCACATCATATATTTAAGTAATATGAAAAAATAAAATCCCTCCTAGAGAGCAAAGATAATATCCTAATGAATGTGTCTAATATCCTGTGTGGTGCTCAGCATATCACCATAATTATTAAATAGACAGAAATGGATGCCTGAAGAACCCCTGGTGTGTGCCCCATGCTTCACTAGATCTCACAGGCCTGTCTTGTAAATGCTAATTAAAACTATATTGCAATAAAGAGAAACATTGCAATAAAGAGACATCATTCAGTGCTAACAAGTACCTGTTAATGTTATTGCATGTTTACAATGGAGAGATTTAATCATAATCTAATGTAGTGTCTACACTGTTGAACATGCCCTCTAGGAGCTGTGCAGGGCTTTAGACACTGCAAGGAGCTGTTCACTTGATACTGGCACAGGCTTTTCCTAAAAATGGGTGTGGTTTACCTTGACTTTAGAGATGTTTTCTGACTGAGTTGCTGCATGTAGATTGCATACCAGTACTGATACAGATCAAAATCTGAGATACTGGCTTTATGAAATGCATGTTGTTCTCTAGCACTCGGCCCATGCTTAAGTGGTAGCTCAGATCAGCATGACTTAGAGATGGTTTTCTTTGGTAAATGAACAAGTGAACTGCTAAGGTGACAGCTTAGACACAAAGGTGCAGGTGAAAAAGTCATCCAACTTTGCCTTGCATTAAAAAAAAATCCTGGTCAAATACTTCCAGTGGCTTAATGTCAGTGAAAAGAAACATCATTTTTGTGGAGCTGTCGCTACCAAGTAAGTAGAACAAATCAGGGGTTTTGTTTAAAATTAATTTTTCATCAAAGTAGTTTGGAAGTTGGCTTATGGTGCTGAAGCTTACTCTATCCTCATCTAGTGTGTTTCTGAGCTTCATAGATGTGCCTATGATTTCCTTGTTAAAATAATCCTTCCTTTATTTAAAATAGGCATAGAAGTACCCGAAATGCTTAAGAGAATATATATGTGGATGCAAATGCCCTGTTTCAAGGGACTGTAGAAGATAGAGGAGCTTTCTATTCCTGGTCCTAAAGAATGAAGACAATATAGTGCTGGATGAAATAAGCTGATAGTCTCTAAATAGTCACATTTTGTAGTTATGCAGTTGAGATTATGACAGCCTCAAAACATATGACAATATTTCCACTTCAAAACATCTTTGTTAAACAACAAAGGTGTGGTCTTGTGTTTTTCTGGTAGATGTGTTGACTGGCTGCTCCATTAGTTACCAAGGTGCATATTTAGAAAAACTATGGCAACATTATAGGAAAGGTAGAAGAATTTTCTGAGTCTTGTTCACCACTAGTTGGGTGATCTTAGGTGACATATGTAATAGGTGAAGCAGCAGTCATAGTGATAGTAAACTTAAATATCTGCCATAAACAGGGGTTCTGTGCCACAAATAATGAAGCTAAAAATATGATCACAGTCCAGTCACAAAACCATGAAAACCAAAATGCAAGAAAAGGTTTCCTAAATTGAGGAGATAATCAAGCAGTGGTACAAAATGTGTTCTTAACAAACCTGATACTTGTCTTTTTCCAATATACTGAATCATTCAATGTACATAGAAAGGGAACACTTGAATAATTTTTAGCTGCACATTTTTAATAGCTTTTTAACTAACTGGGGGAGAGAGAGAGGGAGAAGACAAGCTAATGTAGGGAGATTGTGAGTGAACTGTGGAAAGATAGTCTTGTATAAATTCTGACTGCTGCACTCTATAGTGAAGTGGACTGGAATCAAATGCAATAGTAGTAAGTTTTTTCTGAGAAATGTTTAATTTGCCTGCTTCCCATAGGGTCAAAGGCAGCTAAGAGTGTTATTTACTGTGTGGAATAGAAGTGCTGGAATTGTGAAGTAAAATCCCAATATAGTATTAGTTTTCCAGATAAAATGTATGGTTTATGTAGCTGGCTTCTGCTATAGTTGCTTTGGTGCTGCTGATGTTGCCAATTTTCACACATCATGCTATGGAGTAGAGGTTCTGCTAAAGGAATGAACAACTGACAAGCAATACTTACATAAGACATACTTAAATTTTTAGGCTGCCATGCAGAGAAACCATCCAGTATAAATTCTCTGTGGTTACTTGCCTTTTTTTTTTTTTTGCTGTGTTGTTTCTGATACTGTGTTCCTGGCTTCTTCACCTCTTTTGAGTGGAATAGCTGAGTAGGTGCAGAATGTGCTGCAGTGGCAGATTCAAAGAGCATTTTTTGTAAAGCAGTGTAATAAAATATTTACAAGATTTGATGTAATGAACTAGGCAATTACATGTGAATTGTACTGTCTTTAGTTGGTTAGAATAGGCAGCCTGCAAGCATTTACAGAATCTCCTTCAGCATAGTTTCAAAACCATGTTTTATGGAGTGAGAATACTGTTACCTTCTGTGTAAGGTTTCATTTCATCACATCACAATGGAGCACACAAATATTTACAGTTGAGCTTTGGAAAAATAGGAGGTTGAGCTTTGGAAGAAAAGGAGGGTTAAGAATTCTATTAAGACTTACAAATGAGCTTATATAAGGATGTGTGCATTGAATCTGCCAGAGAGAACAAATAATAAGCTTCTCATATTGGAAGGTTGTTGGCAATTTCACATTCTCCAGTTTCACCTGTGTGTCTGCTCTTGGTGTGAAACTGCTGGGACCTCTCACCATCCCTGTTTAGCTGACCATCTTTCCAGAAAGCCTGTGCTGCCTGGCTGTTATTTAAAGCTTTGATCCCTTTCTTCTTGCAGCTTCTGTGCTTGTATTATAAGCATGTGCAAGTACCAGCAAGTGCACTGTTTACGGGCCAGTGAACTGGCCAGTTTTCTGAGGTCAGGATACAGATTTCTCTTCACAGATATGGCAAGCCTGGAATTCTGCACCTGGGATTGGGCAACCGTGGATATTTGTACAGACTGGGGAATGAGATACTGGAAAGCAGTGCCACAGAAAGGGACCTGGGGGTCCTGGTTGGTGGCCAGTTGAATGTGAGTCAGCAGTACCCTGGCAGCCAGGAGGCCAAGTGTCTCCTGGGGGGCATCAGGCACAGCATTGCCAGCCGGGCAAGGGAGGGGATTGTCCCCCCTCTGCTCTACGCTGGGGCGGCCTCACCTTGAATATTGTGGGCAGTTTGGGGCATCACAATTTAAGAAAGACATTAAGCTGTTAGAGAGTGTCCAAAGGAGGGCAGTGAAGATGGTAAAGGGCCTTGAAAGGAAGCCATATGAGAAGCAGCTGAGGGCACTTGGTCTGTTCAACCTGGAGGATAGGAGACTGAAGGGAGACCTCATTGCAGTCTACAGTTTCCTTGTGTGGGGAAGAGGAGGAGCAGGCACTGATCTGAGGTGACCAGTGGCAGGACTTGAGGGAATGGCCTGAAGATGTGTCAGGGAAGGTTTAAGTTGGATATTAGAAAAAGGCTCTTCACCCAGAGGGTAGCTGGGTGTTGAAACAGGCTCCCCAGGGCAGTGGTCAGAGCACCAAGTATGACAGAGTTCAAGAAGAGTTTGGATGATATGCTCAGGCATGTGGTGTGACTCTTGGGGATGGTCCTGTGCAAGGTGAAAAGTTAGACTTGATGGCCCTTGTGGATCCCTACCAACTCAGCATGTTCTGTGATTCTATGAAACCTGATTCTATGTTACTCAATCCTTCATTTATTAGGCAAAGGGGTGCAAATCTGGACCAATAGACTGTAATCTGCTTCCTATTTTGTATTGGAAAATGAGATAGAATTTTGAGTAAGTGATCTAAGAGTGTAAAAAGCAATTAGCTAGTTCTGCAACACATTTAGTTTTGACTATGTAATAATACTGAATATAATAAATCCATTTATTTAGAAGTGTTTTTCTGAACTAAGGAGAGGAAGGACCTTAAATGTTAGAACTGAGATTGCTAGTTCTGATATGGACTTCTAATGTGAAATTGCCCAGATACTTTAATCTCCACACTGCTCAGTCCCAAAAGAAAATTGATTGATTTTTCATCAGTCTTTGTCTGTATCACTTTTACTCTAACCCTGTAATCTTTTCAATGCAGAAGGTGAAATGCTTTGATCTCCCTGTTAGCCACTTGGCATTGCTTTCTGAAGTTATAATCACTTGCCTTGTTTGAAGAAGTTAATTGAGCCATTGAATGCAGCTTCTTTTGGTGCAGGGGAATTTTGCCTAGATGACTAGTCTGCATTCTCTCTGACTTTGATTGTTTAGAGGGGATGCATATGCAGGTGTGTTTATTAAAAATATGTTTAGCCTTATTTATAAATTAAAGGAAAATAGCCTGTCTACAACCCTCATCAGTCCAGTAACCTGAGATATACTTTCATATTTTTCACTGTTCTAGAATGATCATAAAATAGGACCGCTGACCTATTGAAGTGTATGCAATTAGTACTGCAAGGACATCTTAATGGGAGTTTGATCCCTTTAACTGTTAGGCTTGCCTCTGCACATTGATGTCTTTCTCTTCTGTGGCCTCACTTAATGAAAACGAAGCTGCCAAACTATGCCATACTGTGAAAGTATGTATTAGGGAAGTACTGGCCTTAATTTAGACTCTTCAAATGCTTATTTGTACTGCAGTCTGATTAACTCAAAACTTTGAATGTCTTTGATTTGTAATATATGCATGTACAATGAAAACATGGGAGGAGCAGGGGCTGATGGCAGACTACTGTTGCATAATCATTTACCTGAAGAAAAGTTAAATTTGTCTGTGAAACCGTAGAAATTGGATCCACTGAATCTCCTACTGGCCTATTTGAAATCCTCAGCATGCTTGAGAGAGTTGGCGAATGCTCCAAAAATAATGAGAAGTATTTATAGAAATTTACTCCAGCTTTGATCCATGCTCTGGAAGAACTGTGCACACCTTTAGGAAAATGTATTCATTTCTTTTGATGTCTCATTGATTTTCAAATGAGAACCTGGAAAGTGGTGGAGAAGCAAAACTTCTTCATAAAAGCAAGGAACGACTAAATAGCGTTACTAACTTTAGACAATGAGGAGATAGAGGCTGAAGGGAATTTGCATTTTACTGTCTGTAGTTTTTTTGTCTCACACAGTCTTATGTTTGCATTGTATGCAAAGCATTATCACTGATGAGCACATTCTTAAGCCCCAAAGAGAGGCAAGAAATTATAAGTGCAATGAGAAGAGATGCAGAATAGCTAAGTCATTTATGGAACCTGTTGATTTCTAAGGGCTTTGTAGTAAAGCAGAAATAAGCAATAGCCTTTAGGCATCATTAACATTGACTTGATTTCATATATATTGCAAACAAATAAACTAATTTCCTTTCATTTTACAGCATGAACCATGGCATATATATTTCTTTCTAAATTCAATAGAAATGTGAATATGATTAAAATAACTGTTCAAAACCAAAATAGTTAAGCCATTCTATAATGGCGAATTAAATATGTTCTGTGAATTGCTGAGTCTAATGGAAGCTTTTCAATATTTATTTTATTTTGTTTTTAAAAGATTAAGAAGTTTCTAAATAGTCTAACAAGTAATATTTAAAAATCCCTCAAATTCTGGTTTGTCCCTTTATAGGTTAATAGTTTAGCTATTAGTACATAGCATCCATGAAAAACAAGGTCGTTTATCATGTTGGCATGTGCTAGATAACTCTGCTTAAGTGATCGCTTAAGTAGTATATGTGAAAGCAGTGAGACCTGTTCTAGGTACTTTCTTATGGTCCACTACAGAGGTGCAGCAAATCTACCAGCTCTCCCATGTGTCCAAAGCAAGGAGGCATCCAGGCCATTCAGCTCTTAACACACTACTTCTTTTGACTAACCTGAGTTCCAGACTTTGCCTTGAGTTGTTTGTGGGTATAAGAATTAATGCAGTGTGACATAACACCTGAAAGTGGTATTCCAATACTAATATTAGTGCTACAAATAGCTGTGACTTCAGACAGGCACAACTGTTCCTCATCATTATGTTCTGAGACAATTTTTGTCAGTATCAGTTTTTTTTCCTTGTACTCTATTAATGTTGTCCATGTTTTTACAGATTTCTTTTCTTTTTGTTAAACGCTACTAGTCTTACCTTACTTAAAATCTTGCTATTCCCCAACGTAATCAACTTCCTTATAATTTTTGATCTGCATTTATGAGAGAAAGTACATTTATGCCACCTCAGTCCCACTTCTCATTTATTTTAATGTTCAACATTCTGTCAGTTTTTGCTATTAGAATATGTCACCTTAGATCACATAAAGCTCTTTTTCTTGGGCAGATAGTGAACTAAGCTCTCTGAGATAAAATTGAATGCATTTCTGAATTGGTTCTTTGAAGTCTGAGCATGTTAGAAAGTAAGATGTACTATGGGGTCATGGGGGTTTGCTTTGTTTGATGGAGAATTCTGTTGCGTGTTGTTAAAATGCAGTGGCTTATGAGGTGCTGAGATCTGTCTTGCTGCTGACAGTATGTGCTGTGAGTGTAAACCTAACCTAGCTAAGGTTCCAAGAACAACTTGATATAGGAGTTTAAGGCTTGCTGTGTAGGGGCAAATCCCTCCCAAGACACGGCTAAGAAACTGTGGCCGTAGCCAACTGCATGGTTATTGCATTTCAGCTGCAGCTGTTGTACTAGTAACTGGAGATTTGCAAAAGTGACCTGGGCAAGATCTTGCCACATTTTGCGGTGTCTGCTGAAGCTTAGATGGAGTTAATGCTTCTTGTGTGTAATTTTTGTTTGTTCTGACAAATCAGGTGAACCACAGGATAGTATCCTCATAGAGTTTTAATCAAATGAGCAAAAATTTTACTAGTGTGAATGAGTAATAAGAGAATGTTTACAAAGAATAAAAATGTCTGGGACAAAGCGAATACAGCGTATTTACAAAGTCTTCAGGTTTGTGTTTGCCTGAAGGTTGTGGAGAAGGATGGGGTCATTTGTAGGCATGGCAGATGGTATGTGTCTCAACTCTGAACGAAAGGATATGGTGCTGTGAAGATGCAAGTGCACCAGTGGATGGATTTCTGTTTCCAAGTGTTTTTATTTGCTCTTTCAAAACCCATTCATTTATTAACATACTTTGTCAGAACAAATAAGCAAATGTTAGTTTAACAGTGAGCAGAACCTGCCAATGCAAAGTAAGTGTGAATACTTCCCTGCTGAAAAGATAATTCTCTAATTAGCCTCCAGCCATTCAGTGATTGAAAATTTGTGGATGCAAATAATTTTCATGTTATTTAAGTCACTTAAAAATAAAATACGGGATTCCCACAGGGCTGGTAGAACTTATTTGTAGCTGAGGTGTTTCTGACTCTGGATCACATCTGGTAGGAGAAAAAATTTATACATTCTCCTTACTGTCTTAGACACTGTGTGTGCCAGACTGATGAAAGAAACACATGTAGAGTTAATTCCTGTATTGAAATGTGCATGTTTTGTTGGGAGAACAGAGGATGGACAGAGGAAGGGCATCAGGGAAATAATACATCGGTCTCCTACATTTTCCTCTTACTGATTCTTGATTTCTCTTTTCCTCAAAGCCTCTATGTTGGTGGCAGTGCCTGTCATTGGATTCTCTCTTGCATACTGACCATGCCTTTCAGATAAGAAAATGTGCTTCTTTGTCTCCCTCTGATGGAGAAGCTGCCTGTCATCTCCCTCAGGCAGTTGGAGTTGGGGAATTATATCTTTTATCTTTGAAGCTTGAGATTAGTTTTTGCAAAATCTGTTATGGCCAGACTCTAAGTTAGTGTTTTCTGGCTTACAGAACAATGAAACTTCTTGTCATTTAGTGTATGCTCTACAACACAAAGTGTTGAGGGTCTTGGCAGCCTAAGTTTTAAGTGGCTGTTAAATCCATTGCAGTTTCAGTTTTAATTATACATCATCAAGGAAGCCAGTTGGACTTGATGGTGGAATCACATTGCCTACTATGTTTTGGCAGTACTAGCACAGCCTAGGATCACCTTGTATGTCAGACCTGGGCACAGGATAAGCAGCTTGCCAAAATCCAGATCGCCTGAGGTAAGATTAGCCCCAGGAGGATTGTTGTTGTTGGACGAAAAGCATATTTAGCTGTTTTCTGGATATGGTTGGCCACGTGTTAGGGTACATGTGGCATTGTGAGGCATTGCATGGCATTGTATTGCATTGCATGGGTGAGGAGGAAGGTAAAACCAAACAGAATGCTCAGTTTCACTGTGTCCCTGTCACTGCTGAGGTGTATGATACTGCAATGGAGTCTTTCAGCCAGAGCGCAGTGTTTGCCTGAAGAGAATGCATGTGCAGAGAAAAAACATCTCATCTGCAAGAGTGGACAGGCATAACTCAGAACAGGATGTGTCTGAAAGTTGAAGGTCCTGCTAATGGCCTCTGCCCCCGTCACTCAGAGGTGTGAAAGAAAAACTGTGTAGTGGCAAAGCTTGAGCATTGGCCAGGATCATTCCCAAAGATCTGGACATGGACACAGACACTTTTGCATTCATGTGCACTGGATGCCCTTGGGTTTTTTCCAACATAACACCTTATATAGTTTGGTTAGGAAGGACATTACAGGCCATCACTGTATTCCTCTTCAGTGCCCATGTCAGGGCACACCTGTATGTCAAGAGTTGATGAGTGGAGCTGTTTCTTGTGATTTTATGGTCAAGGACATCTTACTCTACAGCTTTGCTGGGAACTTCTTTGCTCTCAGCTGCAGGGCTTTTAATGTAGGTACTCAGTTTTCAAAATATTCTGTGATCATTGTCTGTCTCCTGTTACTGTCTGGCAAAAGAGGTGATGCCCATGCTAAAAGTTGGCAAAAGTGGGTGTTGCTCAATATAAGCATTATAAATATTGTTACTGTAAGAATACTTCTAACCAAACATTTTTTTTCTGATAAAATAATTTCCCCCTATTTATTGTAAGTTCGTAATTGCTTCTAATATATAAAACATTAAAAGAAATCTGATGTAGTAAAACCAGGTATAGGTGTATTAAAGACTTGAACATTCATTATAATTATATTTTAATTGTTTTTATGATCTTAAAACAACCGTGTATGTGATTGAGAGATGGATGTTTGCAATATTACATAATGGCAATATTAGATCAAAGGTGTTTGCATCTTTCAGTTACCCTGTGCAGTATTGCTGAATTTTCAATTATGTCAGTAGTACATTAGCAGAGTTGAGTGTGCTGCCTCTTCAGTGCACCACCTGTTCCTGAAGTTTCATGTAATCTGCCGTTCAAGGGAGCTCATTTGCTCAAAAAGAGTAGAACTGTCATTATGTAACTGAAGAAGAATCAATTTTGATTTACATTGTAGTTTTCAAGAAAAGCAGCATGTAAAACTATCAACCTTGTTTCCTAGTAGGTCCAGATACAGTTATTTGCTCCTATGTAATTACGAAGAAGTGTATATATAACTCCATCACATGGTGTCACACTCTGATCTTCCTTCATTAATGTGCAGGATCTTGTTTCTTTTCTCAGGTAAGGGAGGAAATGAGCCCACATTGGATTCCTTGCACAGCAAATATTTTTCTGGTGCAAAGTTAATACCTTAAGATTTCTTTCACTATATTCTGTTTTAGTAATGATGTCTAGTTTCAGTATATGCTGTCCTCAGCTAATAGAGTGAAAAGTCTCAATTTTCTTCAGTCCTTTTTTTTTTTCCCTTTAAACTTTCTGCCAGAAATGTCAATATGTTCTAGCTTTCATTTACTGTAATGGATGATATAAGAAATGTGGCTGCAAGCAGAAAGAATCCATTTTCATCCAGACTACCTTTCCTTCAATCTTACTGCAGTGCGTAGCCTAAAGACTGTAGCTAGATGAAAGCTTCATGTTACATACTTAATAAAAGCAGCATAAGTACTTTAAGCTTCCAATTCTGCAGTAAATATGAGGCAAAGGGTTTTCTCTGACCTTTTGTGCATTCTCTGTGAGAACTCTTTACACTGCTTCCAAGTAATGTTTAACTTCTTTTTAGATATGCTCATTTTGATTCCTTTTTGAAATTCATTAAGAATAAGACCTGGAAGAAATTTTAAGGGGTGATTTACTCTTTATGTCCTCGTGACAACTTATTTCAACAACACTTTTGTTTATTTAGTGACAAACACACACCCCCTTTATTTCCAGAATTATTTTGCTATAATTTTAATCTATAAAACTTCAAATCTTTGTACAAAGGTGCCTTCAAGACTAAGTGACCTCTCCCTCATGTCTTGCTGTGGGAGTAGTTTCTGCCTTTGATCACATCACACCAGTGAGGCTTCCAAAGTCAAGGTCTGAAGAGGGTTTGTAGTTGTAAAAGGCTGTATGTTTTTATTGGCTCTTATCCCTTAAAATATGTTGGTTCTGGGTTCATTTACTTCAGGTATCTCACCTAAACGTTCTTCCATGGTCACTGTAAGATACATCAAGACAACATTGAATTTCTTTTGTTTTGATGTAATGGGTAAGGGTTGCAAACTATGAATCTCAGAATGAATGAAGTAAATTGTACAGAGAAATATTTCCCAGCAATTTTCTCGTGTAAAATAAAAAATATGCATGGAGGACTTAATTAACTTAATACTTCTTCATAATCAGTGGGTGCAATCATTAGGACAACAATGTGAAAATTGTATTTGCACATAGTTTTAAATGTAGAATAGAGCAAAAAGGATTAGAACTGAAATGAAGAATGCAACACTCATGTATATGCTGAACAAAAGTTTTAGAAAATCAAGCAAGAAAAAATTATTTCTGAATAGATAACTATTCTCATAACTAGAAAAACTGTCAGCCTATTAATGAGAAGAGTATGACTGCAAAGTTGAAGTTTTAGTCAGTTTATAAAGATGTCTTTTTCAGTGTTTCCCATTTCAAGCAGTGTATATTACTGGTGAAAGTCAGATCTGAAAATTTGATCTATGTAGACATAAAATAACTCAAACCAGCCCAAAGTCTATATTTTACTTCCACAAGTTTAGGTCTTACTAGAACTGATTAGAAAGATACCAATCCATTTGCCTTCGGCATGATCCATGCATTCCTTGCTGCTTTTGTGAATCAAATAAAACTTCAGTCTCTAAATATAGTTAAAAACACTGTTAAAATTACAGCTCTCTTCTAACATAAGTGGATAAACATCCATATGTATGTGCACCCACAGGTATACACACACTGAGATTTATGTTTATCTGTCATGGTAGAAAGTCAGCCCAGCTGCTGGATTGCAAAACAATGGGATTGCATAGTGTCCATGTGTTGCCTAACCCTTCCTTTGAGGATACTTGCTACACCTCAATGATTTTAGGATTAGTGCTGAGGTGACTCATCACCCTTTGTCTTGTGGGTAAATTCAGCACATATCGTACTGCAGCTTCCAAAAGTTCCCATGGGAGTGGTTTATGTCACTTTGAGGTCGCTGAGTCTAGGAATTAAAAAATTCAGTAGAGCATATAGAGTAGTTGACTTATAAAAAACCCAATCTAAAATGTGATTGAGGCTTTCTGGTCTGAAAAGGGGGAATTAACCTGTTGTAACAGCAAAACATAGCTGGATTGGAAATGGTTTGAAAGCACATTTTATGGATGTGCCTATTTCACAAAAATCATGTGACCTCTAACGTGTTGAACTCTCTTTTCAAAAGTAATGTGAAATTTGGATTTTTCTATATGTTAGTTTAGAAGACTTTTATTATTATGTGCAATACTGTATAATGGTAATTGCAGTCACTATTTCTATGTAGCCTTTCAAAAAGACAAATGCTAAGAAGAAATCCATTTTACATTAGAAATATTTGGCATTAATCACGTGTGATATAGAGTGTAGTTGGGATCATCTATATCCTAGTTAAAGCATTCTTACGACATTCTATTGTGCTTATTGCATTATAGCTCTTATATTAGTTTTTTTGTTTTGCTCAAATGAGGGTATGCAGCAAAGGCAAGTTAACTTTCTGTGAAATGTATCAGGATAGATACTGAAATTAATCAAGATAGCACAATACGTGCTGAAGGTAATCTAGATGGCATGAACAAAGGGAAAGGTGTTTTGAGTATTGTCATATTTCTCTTAAAAGAGAATTCAGGGATGTAGAATGTTTTCTTACCTTTAATATCCCCCAAACAGGTCACATAATTTTTAGAATTTTAATTCATGGGAATTGTCCACCAGGAGATTGAGAAGTTATGGAATGATTTCTAGATACATTTTTGTAACTTCCGTCTGTTTTTGGAACTTATGTTTCCACCAGTTTCAATGAGAGTTCCATATAGCAGATCCATAGAGAAGCTATTCTATATATATAGCAGGAGGACTATAGTGTTCATATTCCATTGACAAAGTGAATAGATACAGTCATACTGAAGAGATACATATACTTCACTTTTTTACCATAAACTGGGTATCTGGGAAATTCAGTGAGACCATATAGAAAGACATGGATTGCTTGAAAGGAAGTTCATGATACAGCTGAAAAGGTGATGGAACAGTGAGGTTACACACAGCTCTTAGTATAAGTTCTAGTCCTGTAGACTATATATTTTTGGTCATTTGTAATGTTGCCTACATAGACTAAGTAGGTTCAAGTAAGTTCAACCAGATTTCCTATAAATTTGTGAATTTCTTTTATTTTCATGTATAAAGGTCCTCTTTAAAAAAAAAAAAAAAAAAGAAAAGGAACAGTGAGTGGGGAACATGGCATGGGAGATCTGTATCCTGTTCAACCAGAAAGGCCGCAAAACATACCCAAAAATCTATGCTTCGACAAGACTTGTTCCTTGATTACTCAATGTGGAGAAGTGTGAATGAGCCAAATGTAACCATTCAAACCCCAGTAGGTTTGTCTAAAGCTATTATGAAATGTCTCATTCTTATGTTTCCTTTAAGGATGTTCAACTGAATTATTTTGGCCTTTGAGAAAAAATTACTTTTGGTTTTGATTGTAAATCATAAGATCTTTCCTTCCTCATGATTAATGAGATAAGCTGCTGAATGACTGCTTAATTTAGTGATCTAAGACAGGGAACTGCTTTGAGAGTATTGGTAAGTAAATTTGTTAACAGTATGAGAGGTATTTCAAATAACAGCAGTAGCTTGAGAAAGGCTACCCTCTACTTAAAGAGGTAACACTGCTAATAAAAGTCCATTGTGTGTGGAGAAACTAGAGCTGTACTGTGTCACTTTGTTTAATTTAGAGCAGCCAGTTATAACTTGGGTTGATTGCAGTCCCTCATTGCCTTTAAAAGCCAATTTTGTAGTTGCAATCAGTGTTGATCCTCATATTTTATTGATTATGTAATCTCTGAAAGCAGCAGAAAGGGAAGGCAAAAAACTCTGCCATGCCATTTAAAGAACTGTTTCCAGGTTTAGTCTGACTAGATCCTGTGGTTTTCACCCATTTGGTCCTCTTGCCGTGTATGTGTTCACCCAGTAACAAGGCCAAGTACAGATTCCAGAGGTGTGGATGGGGAACACTCAGATCAAAGCAGAGAGTCTGAAAGAAGTGCCTTCGCTGCTTTATCATTTTGATCCTCCTCTGCTTGACTTTTGTATAGCTGTCTGGGTTAATTTATTACTTTTCCTCTTTTCTCTTTTTCTTTGGCTGAATTGCCCTTAGATATCCTTATATTCCACACATCCTTGCAAATTGTACATTCATTTCAGTTAGAAAGTAGTGGTTCAGAGCAGCTAACAGGATTGTTGCTTCACTGAGATGTGTATGTGTCAGCCTCAGCAGAAATGTACATCTGTGCAGGATTGTAGGTCCCAAGAGCCAGAATATATTTCCACCCACGTCAGTTTTTACCACTTTCTGTCAGTGTTTTGGCTGGTTGTCCAGGGGTGTTGATCACTGTGGCTCTGGACTCTACACCTTGTTTCTAACAGTTTTATGCATGGTATGGTCAATCTGGCAGGGATAAAGAAAAAGATTAAAAGGCTGTGGTTGTATGAATTGCCATGAATTTTGTGTCTCTTTTAGAAGTTATTATCAGCTATGTATTGGTAAATGCTCAGTATCAACAGATGTATATTGGCTTTAATAAGGCATCAGAAAAAATGCCAAGTGAGATGCTGGCATCCTTTTATTCTTCTGCTTGGACAAACAATAGGAACAATACATAAGCAGCTCGCTGCTTAACATTGTACAGCAAGGTCCATTCAAGCAGATTTTCTGCCTATCATGTTGGCCCAATGAATGACTGATACTATACAGTATTTCCTATTTTTGGTTGGTTTACTATTTATTTATTAGACATGAAATAGTAGGTAAATGCTTTCATGATATGCAGAACTTAAATAAAAAAATATCTAAATCAAAATTACAGTTTGATTTGAGCTACCTGCTTTTGATAGTGTCACATTGACTCTATAATATGGTTGCCAAAACATTCTGGCACACAACAGGAAAGCAGTAACAAAGTCTTTAAATATAACATTCTAGATATTGTAGTCCCAAGAACTTCTTCCACATACCTTGTTGGTGTTCCCTTCTTCTGCTTGTTGCCTCGTAAGTGCCTCTATCATCAGTTTTGTTTACATCTTTAAAACAAGTAAAATGCAGTTGTCTCACTTTTCCTAATGCCTCCTTTGAATGTGAATGTTGTCTAATGCTGTGTTTCTACTCTTATGAGAGCTAGGCAAGTTAATTTGAAAAATTCACCAGCAGCCCAGAGCAGTGAATGCTTTTAATTGCCCACCTGGTGTGCAAGATATGCCTTTATTTAATAGAAAACTTCAAAAGCTCAGGGAGTTTAATTAAAGTGTATGGAATTATAGAAGTGAGATTGAAAAGGCAGCAGAAATGGAGGAAAAAAGAAAGAAGAAATAGAGGGAAGTGCTAAAACTTTCAGGAAAGCATTTTCAGGTGTTCGGGGGTTCTTGTGTATCAACACAGGCCATGCCTTAGCTGCAGAGCAGCAGTACAAACACAACCATTGTATCCTCACACTCAGTCCTGGTTCCCAAGGCTGTCAAAAGTGACCTACTGGATTCAACATTTCTTTTCCTTTCATTACAAGTGCATAAAATAATCTTCCTTGATGTGACATTTCCCATGCAGCATTCCTCTAATCTGAATCTCTAAGGGTTCACTTGAATAAGTGATCTCCTGAATTGGTTTTGGGAATTTTTTTCTTCCAGCCTATAAATTCAGGTAGCACTATATCCTTTGAAAGGTGGTGAGAGTTCAGGTATTAAGTGTTGCTGGGGAGTGAATTATTTTCTATATCAATATCTCCCTGCATGATTATTTGTTTTGTTGGTGTTAAGTGTTATAGTCTATGTAGGGAAACATGAGGGAAGAAATGCACGCTGCATGGAACACCTGTTGAAGCAGCATGTATGGTAGTCCTTCCAACTAACAATGGTTTGGGATTTCTTTATTTTCCCCCTTCAGTACTGGTAGAAGTTGCTTTTCGGGCTCTGTGGATGGGAAAATGCAAAACTTTGCAGTAATTGTATTTTACATGCTCACAGCATTTATAAGCTCTTGGTTATAAAAGGGGTCATGAGTGTGAGTGTCAGTGATAAAAGGGGAAAGAAGCGTTACTTGTTTCTGTAGAGGTTGGTTTGTGTCCTGGGCCAAAAGCAGATAGAGACAGGATCAAAAAGAGTTGTGGAGGTTATCAAGCTGAAAATATTTGGAACCCAAACTTGGAGATCCTGGCTAGAGCTAAGACACAGAAGTAGAATAATGAATATTCATTTGTGCTAATTGGTGCCAATCTCATCTTTACAGTGGAGATCAGGTAAAGGTGTGCAGTGGGTAGATACTGCCTTCTTCAGGAAAATGGGCAACACTCTTGTTCTGTGAGCCCCAGAGTCACTCTTCTGTGGTTGCCTGGGCAAACTGAGCTTTGTTGATGCAATTTTATTTTTATATACATGTTCTAAAAAGCTTTTGAAATGATAGTACATGTAATCCAGTGATCACTTGCTGATATGGACAGAAAAGGCTAATGTAAAATTTATTAAGTACAAAGAATTAATAATTGAAAGTTGTCATACAGTATCACAGCTTATACTGTGATAAAGTTATAGTAGTGCTAAAGTTATAGTAGTAACAGCTGTCAAGTCATCCACTTTGTCTGTGAAATATTAATTTGAATGATGTGGAAATTTTCCACGGTCTTAGTATGAATACCATGACATCAGTTTGGCTCAAGTTCAAAATCCTCCTATGCTATATATCTTATTTAGCTAGTGTTTAAGAAGGAAAGCAGGAAGAAGCAAGAAAAAAAATAATGAAGGAACAGAATTTAAAACAGATAAATACCAGACTAGGGAACAAAAATTTTATGGAGAAATAAGTAAAATTTTGATGGTTTTTAGGACTAGTGGGGTAAGGGAAAAACTATCTTATCAGACAGCAAAGCACTAAATCAAAACATCTGCATGTCAGTAAATAAGTCCATATTTAGACAATTAAATACAATCTCTTTGTATGCTTTCATCTATGAAGATCTGAGTATGATTCCCATTGAAATCATCAGTGAGGTACAGATGGAGTACAGATTAAGACAGTGCTATAGGCATGGCTTTTACATCTGCTCTGTTTTCAGTGCTCTTTGCTGTGAATGTTCAAGGCAAATAATTTTTAAAAACAATTTATAAGGTATAAATCTGCTTTCATTTCTTTGTCAGTCCTGTTTTGTTGTTTGGTTTTTGTTTGTTTTTTTAAATGCTGTTTATGTTTTAAACTACAATAATAACTAGTACAATCTGACCAGAGGTACTATTTTCTGATGGAATGCCACAGAAATTAATAAAATGGGGGATTTTAAATTTTTATTCAAATCAAAATACTTTTTTTGGTCATTAACTAAAAATTTAATGTTTGATTCTCTGTGTGTACAACAGGGAACTAAAATGTTCTCCCCAGATCCCTCACTAGGAGTGATGTTTTTCTATGTAAGTCCATAACGTTACTGTTCTATAAAGATTCCTCTGATTTCATCATCTTTTTCCCTTTTTATGCTGAGATTTGAAGTCTGTTCAGGCAGGCAGTTGAGGTGAACATTCTCAGTGTCATGCATCTTGGCTTGCCAGGCTCTGGATGCTACGTTACTTTTTCTGACCGTCCAAGGATTTTGTTTTTATTTTAACACTTGGTTTAGATCCAGATTTTTAAAAATTGGATTTAAACATATAAGAGTGCAACGGGAGCATTAAAAGCACTGTAATTGTTTTTAATTCAGCAATACAGTAAA
This sequence comes from Scytalopus superciliaris, assembly GCA_013400415.1. Taxonomy (NCBI): domain Eukaryota; kingdom Metazoa; phylum Chordata; class Aves; order Passeriformes; family Rhinocryptidae; genus Scytalopus; species Scytalopus superciliaris. The sequence continues at coordinate 2,680,081 of VXBX01003014.1, forward strand.
AGCAACAATGTCCCAGCAATCGCTTCAGAGATCAGAATAACATTGTTAGCTTGAAAAAAAACTCTTCAAGTTTCCATGTGATTTTTGAATCAGTCTGTCTGCTTTCTAAAAAGCCACCCTTCACTGGCCTCTGTCAGGTTGCTCAGTGCTGTTTGATAAGGTGGAGCTAGATATCCCCTATCCTGTATTGTTGGTGCCACTGTATCTCGGTCCTTATCACTATTCACCTTTTTCTGGAGGAGGCATATCTCTCAGAAAACACCGCTCCTGCTGTGTTTTGTGTTTTTACAGATATGTCTTGGATTACACGGGCAGCACAGACTCCTCTCATTCATCACCTGCAGTATGCTGTGCTTGCTTCTGGGTCATGAAAGGCAAAATGTGACTGTGTTTAAGCCCCTGCACTCCTGCCTCTCTTTTGCATACTTTTGGCTTTTCCACTGCTTCAACACTGCTGTTACAGAACTTCAGAGCCAGCAGGGTGAGAGCTCTGAATCCCTGCAGTAATCACAGTAAAAATAAATGGGAAAAGCTGCAGAGCAGGAATGCTGAAGCTTTTCATGTCCTACCTGAAATTAACAGTAATTGTAGATAAATGGTTCAAAGACTAAGGAGAGCTGCACAAAAGCACTGGAAACAAAGAATATAGCATGCATGGAGTATTAATTAATTAGAAACTTAGATAACTGACAGTGCTGGATTTTTTTTTTTTTTTTAATTGAACAGCAGCAGCAGCAAAAACCAAATAGATTTGCCTGTACTGCCAGAGGAGGGCAAAAATACACATGAAGCAAGCAGATGCTGGAAAGTAAGAGCCTCTTGGTTACATTTGCTGTCCTTTAATATACTTAAGCTGAGTTTATAACCCTTAATTTTCTCTTTGCATAAATTTGTTACAAAAGAAGATAGAGAATTGTCCAATCATCAGGAAACAGATGGCCTTGAAGTGCTACATAGTGTAGCAGTGTCTGTGCTGGAAAGGTAGATAGCACTGGGATATTTCAGGAGAGTCTTAAAGCATTGTATCTACCTAAGCAGGTAGGGCATGGGGGTGAAGGAATGGTCAGGGGTTTTGGGAGGAAATTTCCATTATGAAACCTTGCAGATGATCTGTTGCCATTTGACTGAAGAAAATAGTTTCCTGTGAGATGTTTCATTTTTGTGCTGCAGCCTTTACATGATGCTGTTTATATCCCAGGTGTCCCTGGATGAACTGAATATCACACGTCGTGCTAGTGAGCATATAGGATCTCAAACTTTAGTTTTGTAGATTTCCTGATCAAAAAGCATAGTAAAAGATTCCTTTTGTTAAAGAAAGTTAGATGTTGAAGCTGCACATCATACCCTTGGCAAGAGGATCCAAATACTATCAGTGTCAAGGATCAAGCCCCTCCTTTGTACTGGTATTGGTAAGAAAGGCAAGAAATAACTGGTTTTGCTTGTCAGTCCATCAGTGCCCCATAATCGTGACCACCCTATTGTAGAGAAAGCTCTAAGATCTTCAGCATCTCGGGTCATTATTCTACTTACACCATTGTAACAGAGCACCCAAATTACAATGCAAAAGGAAGCCCTACTTGCAGTGTCTTGAGTTCACAGATAGGCATGTCATCTGCCCACTTTCACTCCATTACTGTTTAAAGCCAATCTTTCTACTTGCCTGTTTAATCATGTTTTTCAGAACAGTCCATGTTGAAATTCTTTATTTTACCATTGACATCTCTGGAATTTGTTACTCATCAAACATTTTCATTGCTATTTGCACTGTGTTAATATTATGTTGCCATAAAGCTGTGTAATAGCAAATACAGCTGAAGTTTCATGGTCTCTTCCTATGGTGTTCCACACAAAGGGCAGTGTAGCCTTTGGCTTAACAGTTGTTGGGTTTTTTCCTCCTTCAGTCAGAATGTCAGCATATTCAGGAAGGAAGTGATATAATTATTAAATGAGGTAGGGTTGATTTTTCTTTTCTTTTCTTTTTTTTTTTTTTTTTTTANTTTTTTCTTTTTTTTTTTTTTTTTTTAAACAATAAGATAATGAAAATCATTTATCCTCAAAAGTTCTCATCAGTAAAGAAAAAGCTAATGGTGCCTTGATATCATGGACTTTTTGAACTCAAGATTTTTTTGAAGCAAAGGCCCATCCTGAAGGTGTGTTTGCGAAATGAGAGTAGAAGGGGATCTGAAGGATACACTTAAATGTTTCAGACCACAGTAGTGTATATCTAATACAAAGAGTTTTTTCTAAAGTGAAAGTATTTTATTCCTTTAGTAATATATCAATTAAATAAAGGTTGTATTAACGCTTTGTTTCCCCTCATTCCTTAACTGAACATCATCCATAGTTCTACTTTATTAACTTAGTGCATTTCTTCCAAAATTATTCCGTTAGCTTTTATTAAAATTTCTCTCTTAATTCTTACTGTGAAGAATATGAACACTGCTGAGATTCCCATTTCACACAGTCTGCTTTTACAAAGATGTATTTGTAACTTACCAAAGAATCACTTGATTCTTTGCAACTGGTGTTTGTTTTGGTTTTTTTTCATGGCAGATGCTTGGGCTGTGCATAGATTTTACCCTAAATGCTTGTAAATACAATAGGTGAAGCTAGCTTTGTTTTGTTTCTTAACTATTAATTAGTTATGATCTTATCCAAGATTAATGATAGAATCCTCTTCTAAACAGTCAAAATAAGTGGTCAGTCAAAATAAGACATCACAATGTTAATTAACTCTTATTCACTTTTAAAATGTTCCTTAAACTTTTAGAAAAATGACTGATGGGCATGTCTAATGGGCATATCTAATTAATGTGAATGATATTTGTTTCTGTGCCTTTGACTTTGCTATGGGATATACTTTGGAATTGATCATAAATGCAAATAAACTGTAGAGTACTTGCAAAGGTTGTACACAGCAATTCAAGTAAAGTTCTTTAAGTTTGAAACAAGGGTTTGTTCTAGATTAGTTCATTAAAAAGTCTAATTGAATCAAGATGGTTGTAATTTAGTTTGGTGAATTAAACTGTATTAAGGGTTCTGTAATTATGTATGAGAAATTCTACTTGATGATTTATGAGTTTTCTATGGCTCAGTTTTATAAGGAGAACTTGCAAGTGAATTTAAGCACATGAAGGGAGATCTTAATTGGGAACTGCCTGTCGATTCATTACCTGTTTTGCTTCCATCCCCACCCTTACTTTTGGGGTTTTTTCCCTGTTCCAGTCCTTTATCTTAGTAACCTGTTTTGTTTTTCAGTTGATTATCATGTTGTATTTATTTCACACTTTTAAAAGGACGTAGCTTATATCATGCTATCAAAGTGTGTAACTGTAACGTAGTACTTCACTTTAATATCTCATTTATATTGCTTCAGAATAACTTTTGGTGAGATTGTTAATACAGGCAAGTCCAACAAATATCCTGTAACAGTCATATAGGATTTCTGTTAACATAGAGTAATTAATTAGAATAAACCTTTCATTTATAGTAGCACTATATTATATACCTATTGGTTTCTTCCCTCTAAATGTGTTCTATAATATGTTCTAGATTTGAATGAGGCTTGAGTTTTGCGGTTTTCCCCTTAAAAATGTGATTAATCATTGGCTGTCTCAATATTCTCAGGTTTCAGGATATCGCTGACCTAGCTCCCAATTTTCAAACATAAATGTAATATTGGATCTCAAAATGCCTTTGTATGTAGGATATGTAGGATATACACATGGTGCTGCCTTTTGTTGGCTCTGTACACCAAAGTAATCTTAGGCCTGAATTTAAGGGTTTTTTTTGGGATTATTAGCACTTCATTTTATAACTAAAGAACTGGAACTCATGCAATGGGACCACAAGGAGGAGATCTCCAAATGGACTAAGTTCTTTTTACTGATTTTTTTTTTTTTTTTTAAAATGCTTTACCTACTAATTCTGCTGCATCGTTCCCCCTATACACTAATTCCTCTACTACTGTGTTGCTTATTCAACTCCACAGCTGAAGCTCTCTTTCTTTGTATATGCTGGAACTCAACATTTTCTATATGTGTATCACAGTGACTGCAGTTTGAAAACTCTTAAACTCAGCTGGACTAAGATAAAATCATTCTTTACATATAGAAATACATTCAGGGAAAACTTAAAGGAGTTTTGTTTTTTGAAGACTATACTAGTAATAACAGACAGCATTTATATTTAGTTTACTGGCATGTTTACACAAACTTTGAGGAAAAACTTAACTGCATGTTTTGTTGCTGTATAGTTTCAGCATTTAAATTGGTATTTGCAGAAAAAGAATAAATGATGAGGGGAACAGAACACTTTTTGATTTGTATAGACTGGCACTTGAAATACTAACTCTGTTTCTTGAACTAAAAATATTTCACATATCAGTCTGACAGCTGATAAATGCCACTTCAATGGTAACATCTTTTGGTTTTGTTTTCATTTGGGTGAAACAGTTTGCTGTTTATAGCAAGGGGAAATTATAACCAGTAAGGCCCAAGCTAAACAGATTGCTCTACACAACTAAGGAATAAAAAGAAAAATATGCATTTTGTAGCACATGGGCAAAAATGCAAACATTTTGTTTTTCAACCACAGTGAATCTATAGGAATCGAGACGACTACCCCAAGATGTAAGGGGCTGCATATATAGTGGAAAATTTACAGGGCTTTTTTTGCAAGTTGCAGAAGTTGTGGAAGTGTTGGTTAAGATAAACATTAGATTGTTTTAACACTCCAAAATAGGAGACTTTCTGTCCCTGTTGGAATAACTTTTCAGTAAACAAAGGACATGATCACATCAAAAACATTTCAGCTTCAAAAAAGTTTGTTAATGGTTTCAGTGCTGTCTTATTTTCTCTAATTACTGTCACTTCTGTATTGATCAGAGAGGATTAATTATTTACTACTGCAGAAATGTACTTTCTAAGTAATTCTTCAGATTAAGTATTTATATGGATTCTGACATGCGTTCTGTTGCTTAATATCACATATTTAATGTTAATTAGCTCCTTTGCATCTTGTATACATCAAATGTGTAGAAAGATTGACATATGGTGTTCTGATCAAATATGTAGCAAAAGGCGGTTTCCAGAGTGTGTGTGGAATGTGTTGTTCCTTTGCCAAGGTCACAGTAGTTTGAGTACATGGGAAAACTTTTTATATGTTTTGATGACACAGTTCCAGCATCTTGAAACACAGATGCCTATCCCAGAACTGTAGTTGTAATTAATTAGTAATGTGGTTGTTTACATTAATTTCAATCCAGTGGAAGCATCTGAAGCTGACCATGGCAGATCTCTTCTTCCTTTCAAAGGAGAGAAGCAATATACAATCGCTTTCCAGGTATTTCAGGAAAGAAAACTAAATTTGGTAACTTCAGCATCTATATCAAACAACAGCATGTTGGGAAGTCCCCTCCCTTGAAACAAGTAGTATTAAATCTTTGCATGGACACAGCCCAATTCACTGTGTGTGGGTTACCTGTCATTGAACCATTTGTGTACAAAACTCATAAATTAAGTCACCCATCAAAGCATTTCAAGTCATCATAGAAGTTTTGGAGTGAAAATTGAGAATTTTGTGTACAGGAAAGAATTGGAAAATTCTTGTTTATGTTCCTAATGAAGACCAGTACTTACAAGACGTATTTAATTGCTTTTAATCATAGAACACTGTTTTGGAGGGGACCGCAAGGATCATCTGGTCCGACCTTTCTTGACAAAAGCAGTGTCAAAATGACCTAGCATCCTGCCCATTCAAATCTTAAAAGTCTCAATTGTTGGGGAATCCATCACTTGGCTTGGCAGGTTATTCTAGTGCATGCTTCTTCTTACTGTGAAAAATTTTCTTTTTGTGTCCAATCAGAATCTTCTTAGGAGTAACTTGTAGCCATTACTCCTCATCTTCTCCCTGTGACTCCTTGTAAAAAATGGGTCTCCATCTTCTTTGTAGCCACCCTTTAAACACTGGAACATGGTGATAAGGTCTCCTGTAAGCCTTCTTTTCTCAAGACTAAAAAAGCCCAGTTTTCCCCACCTTTCCTCACATGGCAGGCTCCTCAGTCCTTTGATCATCTTCAGTCCTTTTCTGGACCATCTCCAGCCTGTATACATTCTGTATAGCAGGAACCAAAACTGAGGACAGTATTCCAGGTGTGGCCCAACAAGCACTGAGGAGAATGGGGTAATGACTTCTGTGTCTCTGCTAGTGATGTCCTTGGTGATGATGCAGCCCAGCACCCTGTTGCCTTGTGTTGCTGTTCTTTTATATTGAGCTTGTTGTCCCCCAGGTCTCTTCCCACAGGGCTATTCCCTGGCCACTTTGATCCCAGCCTGTGCTGCGCTCCTGGATTATGTTTTCCCAGGAATAAGATGTTATTCTTGTCCATGTTGAATTTCATAAGGTTCTTGTTAGCCTATTCTTCCAACTTATCCAGGTCTTCTTGTAGGGTGGCTTTCCCTTGCACGTATCCACTTCGTACTCAGTTTGGCATCATTGGCAAACTTCCTCAGGGTGCAGTTGATCCCATCTTCCAGATCACTTATGAAGACATTAAATAGTTTTGGGCCCAATATAAGTCCCTGGGGGATCTCATTTGTGACAGGTTGCCAGTTTGAAAAGGAATGATTTACCCCCACACTCTGGGTGCAGCTGGTCCGTTCTCCACCCACCCATTTAAAACTGTTGTTGCTTTACTGTCCTGGAGGTTATTCCTGTGTAGGAATATATATGTCCAGTTATAGTAGAGAAGATTAGAAACAATCAAAATACAACCCTGTAAATTCTCAATCTGCAGTAAATGTCTGTGTCTAATACTTAAAGATTAGTTACTGAAACATAGGAGTATGACTTCCTTTTTAAATGCACATTCACTTTGTTCATTTTTTGTTTTAAGTTATCCCAGTAACTATCTGCCACCTCTTTTTCAGAGATACTTCACTGATATTCTCCAGAATGCTTTGTTCTTATTATATAATACCTTTCACTGAAAGTTCAATGTGTGTAAATGAGGAAAGGGAAACCCATTGCAGGGAGTTTGGTTAAATCTGTAGACTCCAAACACAACTTAGCAAGCTGTTGGCATCACACAGGCTACCTGCTGGTGCAGAGCTACAGCAGCACTTGTAGGAAATGCATGATAATAAATATTCTCTGAAATATCTCCAGTTATACTGCTGAGTAATAAATCATTGTTACTTTAAGTAGACTGTATGCAAGTTTTTATAAAATAGGTTTTCTTACTGCATGTGAATTTATCCTATTTTTAAATGTTCAAACAAGATATTTCTCCCAGTTTTATAATGCATAGGTGTAAGTACAGAGAACTACATTAGAAAGAAATAAGGGAGTAACTGCTATTACATATAGAGAAAAATTACAATTTTAATTGTTTGCTGAATGTATTAAGAACAAGTATAGTGTTGCAGTTGAGAAGGAAATTAGATCCAGTCTGTTCACTTTGTAATGGTAAAAAGACAAACCCAAAATTTTATGTATAAAATTTCTGTCAACTTGAAGTTAATTTTAATTTTTTTTTTTATTATCTCTATGTATAGACTGGTTCAACAAGAGACCAAAATGATTAAGAAATAATACTTTTACATGTTATTCAGACAGACATGTTAATGAGTGTTTGTCTCTGGAGTTGGGCTCTGCTAAAGTCCTGATTGCAGCTGAACAGAGCCAGCAAGTAAATCATGCCAGGTGTGTTGAAGTCACTGCCATGAATGGCATGTTGGCAAAACTTGCTCATCAAGCCATGTGCGCTGCTTTCTGGTGTTCAAGAATACATGGGTTCACCCTGCTGCACACTGTGATGTTACAAAATGAATTCAGAAAGAGCAGCACAGAGTGCCATATTTTTGGTACATCTGAGGGCAGCATTAGTTTCCTATTGGAAGAAAAACCGAAAAGTTTTCCTCCTACTTTTAATTCTTATGTCAGTGTTAGCTTGGATGGAAAGCAAATTAAACGCTACTTTTTGGCCTCACTACAACTTCAAAGGTGAATTTTGGATGCGTTCTTTCTAGGTAAACACAGTACGGCTCAAACAATACCTTCAGGCCTTTGTAAAGAACACTGTCAGACTGCAATTTCTCAAGCTGTTCGTTGCACGCTGCTTGCTGCTTATCTCTAGACCTTTTATTTTTTTTTGCTTTCATGCACATTTATTTTTTGGACTGTTTATGGAGTAAGCAGTAATAACATCTACTGACCATATAAGATAAAAGTACAAATGCAGGGAAATATTGATGCATGGTTACATCTGAAAAAAATAATTTGGAAAGTGTTTACAAATATGTTTAGACTTGAATTCATTTTGCTTATAAGATTGAAGAAGTAATTTGGCAATGGATTTTCTAATTGCTAAAAATAATATTAAGACCTTAGTCAAAGAGACTAGATTGAAAAATGAATGAAATAAACTATCATATTCATTGTCAAAATGGCTATACTAAAATGTGTTTCTAGATTTTTTTTGTACCAGAAAGTAATCTAAATAGGCTTAAATTTTGAAAGCAATTTTTATTTCTTCCTTTTCCTTTTTTTATTTTTTTTATTTTTATTCAGTTAAACTAGCAACAGGCAGTAAGCCAGCTGTGCCACAAACATGCTTATTTTAGATGCTCTACCCAGAGATGGAAGGAACTTCCTCCAAACTATTGGGAGGGAGAAAAAAATCCTCCTTCCCCCCACCCCCAAATACAAAAAACCAAAAAAACCAAAAAACAAAACAAAACAAAAAAACCCACAAACAAACAAAAAAACCAAAACAAAACAAAAAAAACCAAAAAAAAAAAACCCCTTTAGAAACGTTTTCTGAATGAAATCGTTGAAGGTTTTGATTCCACATATTTATTGTTAAAGAAAAATAGAGTATTTTTCCTACTCCTGTGATTTTACATCATCACATCTGTTTTGATGAATGTGTCATTGGCTCTCCCTTGAGGAATCTGTTCCAGTACCCTGCTGTAACCATCAGAAGGCTTTTCCCCTAATATCTAGCTCTAATAAAAGCCTATTAAATCTTAAAAATCTTTTTCTATTTATGAAAAATCATGCAACCTAGTCATTAAATTGGACCTTCAGAGATTGTATTCCAAAATTGTCTAGGTTCTTCCCCTATATCATAGTTACCCTGCCCTCTGTATCCTTACTTTTGTTACTGTTTCTGACCGGACCAAGACTGGCTGAAGGAACAGGCCAACCGAAGTCTTACCAATTTCAGTGAGGACAAATGCCAAGTCCTCTGTGTGTGAAGGACTACTCCCTGGTAGATGTGCACAGCAGGAGAACAAATACAGTGGTCAGAAATGTTAACAGGAGGGTTACAGTGGAGTATGAGGGAAAATATCTTTACCCTGGAAGTGACTAAGCATTGGAACAGGTTGTCAGGCATGTTGTGGATTCTCTCTCACTGAAGGTGTTTGAGATGTGTTCAAACAAATCTGTGAGCAACCTGTTTAAGTTCAAACCTGTCCCTGTTTAAGCATGAAGCTGGACCTCTCAAAAGCATTTTCAACCCTAGTGGTTCACAGTCTTGAATTCAGTCACTGCTACATTTTTACAGCATTAGCTGCAGCGCTGTTTTGCCTAGAAAGCTATCAATTTCTTTTCACAGATTACATATATGTGCAATGTCACTTTGACTACTTTTATAATTTAGATTTCTTTCCTGCCTGTAGGTTATGTGAAGAATCTAAGTCAAAGAAATTAATTTGACCAGTCGTTTTTTTCACCTCTATCATTATGTTGTTATGTTTATTATTTGATGAGCATTTTCCTGTGACCTTTCTCACAAGGCTGCTGCTCTTGCATCCTTTTTCATTGTTCTGGTAGAGTGCTGGCAAATGAGCAGAGTAGCTAGAGAGGCAGTTACTCTAACTTAGGGTAGTTCTTTGCAGGGTTTAGAAAGTCAGGCAAGCTCTGCTTCATTACTTGAGTGAAGACCTGTGTGCAACAGAAGAATTGCGCTGATGTTAGAACGACCTGTGCTACTGAGGAAATAGCTGCTGTGCTTTGCACTAGCTGATGATTGTGGGTTTTTCTTTCTGCCTCTTCAGCTGTTTGGCTGTGTTCCCAAACAAGCAGAGCTGAGTAGCTGGTGTTGGTGTGTATGGATCACTGAGGTAAGGCCTTTGTAACAGAAGACAAGAAATGGTCTGCTAACCAGCTCTCAGCAGGAAAGGACATTGCCTGCAAGTTTACCTCCTTCAATGTTTAAAGCATTGAGGGAAAGCAAAGGGACACTGAGCTGCATAGTGAACAAGCAATTGAGTGAATGCTTCTGGTCGAAGGAAATGCTGAGTAAAGAGGCACAGGTTCTGTGGAGGAGAGGAGGGCCATAGAACATGTAGATGGGTATATTGCAAACAGGCAGATATTTACAGTGAACAAATATATTTTGAGTAGCACAGTGAAGTCATAAAATCTGGGACAGACTGACTTAAAACTAGTTACTAAATAGTAGTAAATCAGAATAGTACTTGATTTTACAAGTGGGGAAAACTCTGGGAAGGAAATTAATCCCTCCTTCTAAAACAGATTTGGAATATCTTTAACCCACCTTCTGTCTCATCTTCTCTCTAAGCAACCAGTTAAATATTGCCAAATAGATGTCCAGTCACTAAAATATAGTCTGTATTCTTTTTTTTCTTTGGTTTTTTTTATTTTTTTTTTTTTTCATAACTCTTCAGCAATATCTTGGTTCATTTATTTTTGGTTTGATAGTACACATAAGGAACCTATAACTCTTTACTTATAAATTTGCTTTTGAAAGGCTTTTTAAGACAAATAGTAAGAGACCACCTTTTCCTTAATGGTTGTAACTTCTTTCCTGTCTGATTTATACACGACTTCAGTTGAGTCACAAGAGATCTGAACAGTGAATCTTAAATCCTAATGAAGTTATATGACTAATGCAATGTCTATCTTAGTTAAGCTTCATGCTGAATTTATGTATGGATGTATGGGCTTACATATTTATTTTGATCTTATTCACACAAAGAAGCCTTCATATGAATGTTCAGAATTAAGTTAGTGAGAGTACTCCTGTGCATATATATTTTCTAAGACATACAGAATTATGACAGCATCTCTATGCTCTTAAATGGCCATTTAGGCTGCAAATGTCTGGACTTCATGGGATGGCCCATTTCAGGTTTCCTAATTTAATCCATATCATGATGCTTTGTTTTGCAAAGAGCACTGTGGTGCTGTGCAATGAACCCCCCTGTATGTACGTTCAGAAGTACCACAGAACATGCACAGGGTGGATATTGCACAGTTACAGAACAGCAGATGCTCTGAGTAATGCAAAGCTGTACTGGTGTGATAGCCAGCTGTGCTCAGGTTGGCAGGAGAACAGTGCTGGTGATGCTCAGGTCCCTGTGCAGTGGAGTTAGTGTGGCCATTAGCGCAAGGCACCTTTAAGTTACTGAACTCTGTTAGGAATTCCTGTAACAAAGTTTTGGATCAGAAATACAGATCTACAAGTCTCACTGGCTGAAATTTAATCTTATTTGTAAAATGGATTACAGTCTAAGTAAGTTCAAAAAGTCTTAGGAGACTTTCAGCTCAAAACACTGGCTTTTTAGGGAAAGCTTCCTTCTTCATAGGTCTCCAGAAGGAAGGAGCTACTTTCATAGCTTATCTGAATTGCTTAAAATAAACCAAGTACAAAAATTTTTCTAAAATATGAACTTGTAAAAAATCCAAATGACGACAACTAAGAAACATATATCAGTGATTTTGATGCATACCATTTTTTTAGAATATTATGCTAAATTAGTAAGCATGAAATGAGTGTCACATGCCTGCAGACATGCCTGTTTGTCTGCAATTGTCTCACATTTCATTAAATGCTGGGTGGCATCAATTTATTGCTTTTATTTCATGAGAGATACTTTAATTTCTGGAACAGTGAGTTTTTAAAATATTCTGTATAAAAATTCTTCTGTTAGGAATAGAAGAAGCCATAGTTGTTGAAGAATGTGAAGTCAAAAGATCATTACGTATTTGTTTCATAAAAATAAAGGCAAGCCCTACTGTTTTCTTTTCATTTAAACTCTACTTAGAATAAAATTTATTCTGTCAAGTCACTTAAAAGACTTGACATTAATTTACCATTAAAGCCAGCAACTCATTGGAATCATGGGAGCAGTCTTGCAGAATATATATCATGAAGATTGGAACAGGTTGGGAAGCTTTGAGGTGTATTTCAATATCCTTCCTTCTTTTTCTTTTTTTTACGTAGTGTTGTGGGTGTTTTTCCCCTCTTTGTTTCTAACCAAGCGTAAAGAACATAATGAATGGATATCACACTGAAATATCTTAATGGCACTGATTCAGTGGCTCTATGCTGGGCTGGGTGTCATCTGAGCTAACTGCAGTTCTCACTGTGATTTGCTCTGCAGCCCTGAATAAATCACAAACCTTGTACAGTTTCTGCTCTTCTTAGTTTTTTTTTTTAATTTTTTTTTTTTTTTTTTTTTTTTTATTTT
>VXBX01003014.1:2692627-2757118 GCA_013400415.1 Scytalopus superciliaris
TTTTTTTTTTTTAAGATTAAAACTCTTGAGCAGGAGGGAAATAAGGTTGTATGCTAAAATGCTTCTTGGTTGTCATTAGAAATTGTAGGTATGCCATGTAAACAGCTTGCATCTAAAATGCTGATTGAAATCAGTCCTGCTATCTTCTCACAGCAGATGAGAGCAGTAATAAATTCAACGGGTTTGCATATACAGCTTGCTCTTAACCACAGTGGCCCATCAGGTGCTGCAATAACCTTAGAACCTAGTAAATATTTTTACACTTAGTTGACCAGAGCTTCATGCTTCTGAGAGTGTAAGTTGCCAGCAGAACATGTACTAATTAGTTCAGAACTCACTGCAGTCACTGCTGTGTGAGTGTGCTGAGCCAGAGGCACTGTCTGTAGGCTGGACTCAGCTCCTGTAACAGTTTAATCTGTTCCACAGTCTTCCCTCGAGCCTTCAAACCTGTGAATGGTCTGCAGTGGAGCCTGCTGCAGATGTCCCCGCATCTTGGATGTGCAAATCCATAGGCAGCAAACTGATGAAGAGATGCCAGTATCAAAGCAGTAAACGCAATCAAAATATGAATACTAATATAACTAATTATATTTTTCTTATTCAGAAACTTTTCTGAATATTGTTCACACGAAGGCAGAATGCTAGATCAGGACTAGGTAATTTTAGGAATGCTCATGCGGATTTTTCCACACAACCAGTATTAACACACTGAAAAGACAGTCCTGCTCCCCAAATCCAGGAGACCTTTTAGGGTTGAGACTTCTGTGGTGAAGGTATGTCAGTGAAAGTTAGGACATGGCCCAACACAAATGACACTTTCAGGAGCTCTACCTTTGGACAGGGGATAAATTTTCAGCTCATCCTCGTGTGACTGCCATGGAATAATTCAGTAAAACAATTTAAGAGGTACTTGCAGCGACTCAGTAAATCAGACTGCACAAGAGCAAACTGATTAGATGAATCACTGACTCTACAGATGCACTGGAATAGAATGTCATGTGATTTTATTTTTAAAATGAAAGCATTTAAATGAACATGTGCAAACTGAAGTTTCTTAATAATAATCTCTGTTTCAGATGTGCAGTGCACCAGCTTTCTGTGTGAGTATTTTTTAGACAGTGGGTAGTTCTCAAAGTACTTGTTTCCCTAACTTGAGTGGACATTCCTGGGGCTCAAGCCGTGGGTTTTGAAGAGGCTAACATCCTCTAATCCAGGCCAGCAGAGGATGCAGTAACACACCTGCCTGCTGTTACTGGTGTGCTGGGTACCAGCATAGGCTACTGTACAGTCTATACTTTAAAATCCTGTCCAAAGGAGATGAATGCCTAACTCCAAGGGTCAAAAGTCATCCTAATTTTAGGTATGTGAAATCAACAATACTATTCATGCAGGTAACCTAATCTGTAGGCATAGTATTTTAATAAAGATTGGACTATAACATTTCCCAGGTTAGATGAATCAAGTTCATTTCTTTATGCAACCAACTGTCATTTCTAGATGCCTTGAATTAAGCACATAGTACTGAATCAGCAGTTGAAATCAAGGCTAGACTGATGTATAGCAATCTTTGAAAGCTCAATAGCAAGGGCACTTTCTGTTAGAGATTCTGATCTCTATGATATGCATAATGTGAATATAGATAACTGAGAGATACAAAAAAGGATACCCATGCTTCTGCATTGTCTGGAGAAGACAGCAATGCCAGCTGGTTAAGAGAAGCAGGAACATGTTCTTTTTTTGGTTTAGTGAAAAGAATTTAAACATTTGAGGTTTTCTTGGTTTCTTCCCCCCTTCTTTTTTTATTACCATATAACCTCGTTGCATATCTTCTGGTTAAATTTATTTTCTCTTGAGCTAGAGGGTGGGATTTACTGGCTGGGATGGTTGCTTTGCTTAGCTTCTAACTGAATGACAAAGCACTTCTTTATCCAGGGATCTGTCAGAGTTATTTTGCAACTCTGTAAACTCGGGACCTCAGTAGGTGCCATAACCAGTCAGCGCACCTTCCAGCATATGGAAAGGAAAAACAGGAGTGGATTTTCTCAGGTGCATAAAAACTAGTGTGACAGAGATCAGAAAAAGTAAGATGCTGTTCCTGTTGCAGATGGTGACTAATAAGGCTGTCTGATGTGCAGCAAGATGCTGGGCTGTGTGATTGACCCCATGGGTCTCTGTGCAAGTGTGTGTTCTGCTTTGTTCGCTTGGCTTGTTGGCAATTTTTTAAAGTAAATACTTGGCAGAGTACCTGTAGTAATTAACGAGGGACTGTGCTCAGAATTCATCTTTCATTGTTTTCAATAAAAAAATATTTACTGCTTCATCAACAACAGTTTTATTTCACAAAGGTGAAAATGTATGAACAACAATCCACTTCACAAATCCAAGCCAGATGGGTGTAAGACACTGTGCTTTTCAGTATGTGGTAATTTAGATGTTCCACCTGGAAAAATTACTTCTTGAGACCAATCAGAGAAACAAAATAATGTTTATACAGCCAACATTGTGTTGTCTTTAAAAGACATAAATGAAAATGATTGCTAGAGAGTGTTCTCAGAAATAAATGTGTCATTTGTTTTAAGATTTACAGTCCACCACCATTACAGGAACTTACTTCAAAAAATGCTCCTTGGAAAAGAAGTTTCTTAAAATACTGATTTATATTAATTGTATTTTGATTTTGTATAGAAGGGAATAAAGAAGATTGATACCAGTCTTGTAGCAGAAAAACTTTACCTCAAAAAATATTATAAAGTACGTGATCTTGAATATATTAAATGAGCACAGATAGCCTCAAAGTATCTTAAACTATTATTTCATAGTAATTTCCTTCTGGTCCTCTGTGCCCTAGTTATTATTTCAGCTAATTGCTTTTTCAGATGTTTCCAAGTTGAATGGTTGGAAAATCTTACGTTGTATAAATATCATTATGTGGTTTTTGCACATAAGAGGACAAGAGGTGTGAATACACACAGCATGTCTGTTGGAAAAGCTGGGTGATAGGAGCCTTTTTGATTGGGGAATGTAGTTGCTTTTGTATGTTTAACCCAGTTTGTCATTACATGAAATTCAAATTTAAAAAACCAACATACCCGAAGACAGGCTGGATTTCTAATTTCATGTTCTGTGTTATCTTTTTGGCCTTCTGTTGCCATCACTTGCTGCACAACTAAGCCAGGGTAACTATTGTAAAGAGATTGTGGGAAATAGCATCATTTGCGATTAGGATTATTATGCCTGCTTTCTTCAAAAGGTGTGTGATAGGATATCTCTTCAGGATATTTTCTCCTTGATACATTTAATTTAAATTTCATATTGACTACACAGTTCTTTGGAGGTTTTCTAGACTTCTCATTAGAAAGCCTTGATCACCTAATTTAAGTTCAATGTTTGACCCAGCTTTGAGAGGGGATGCTGAACTAGCTAACCTCCCAAGGTCTTTTCCAGCTTTGATTCCCTGTCTTTATTTTTCTGATTTAGAATGAGAAATAGCTGATTAAGCATTTTAAAAGCTTCTAACTATACCTGTCTGGTGTTTGGGATGCACATTCTCATTTATTAAAGTTTGGTGCAAATGAAATTTATTAGAGAGTGGATGTAGAATGGTTCAGGTATACTTGGTTTATTTCCTGGCTGTGCTGTAAACACTGTGTGTCAAATGCAGTGGATCATCACATGCACTTTCATTGTGGCTCACTTGTATTTCTGTGAAAGGTTAATAATGATACTTTTCTTTATTTTGATTTAGATTACTTTTTCCAGGACAAGGTTTGTCTCTCTGTACTTTCCTGAAGAAAGGGGAAAAAAACCCAAACAACTACTTCTTCTTGTGATTTCCTATTAATTATGCCAGGGGTTGCCAGAAGCCCATGTCATTGCTGTGCTTGGAGTGGTCAGGCAGGAGTTTGGCTGAACCTCCTGTTCAAAGCGATCATTTGAGCAAAGAGGGCACTTTTGGAAAGCTGTTCTTCCAAAATAGGCTACACGTTCTTCTCTCCCCCACCCCCTGAGTTGTGGGCTGCTTTGTGGGGGTTTTTTATATGCCTTTGGTATAGCAGAAGTTCAATTTTGTGTTTCTGGAGATAGACATCTCTATAAAAGAAGTCTTTAAAGATCAAATTCAATCTTTACCATTTTGAAGGCTTTTCACAGAACTAGGGGGAAAAATGAAGATGGAGAAGGCAGAAAAAAATATGGTAGTTATATTCATACCTTTCTAAATGGAGTTAGGCTGAATAGAGGAATTTTTATTTTCTTTTCACCCCCTGCATAGTCCTGTATCAGTAAATGAGGCCAAGGAGCTGCCATGATACAGAATTTTATTCAAGATGCTTTATCTAATTAAACTTTGATCTAGAGGAATAAAATTTTCTGTAGTGCTAACCTAAAGGAAGTTTGCCTTATCTAGTTAAATTGAAACAAGTCAAGAATGTTAACTGCTATCAACAGTGTTTTATAAACATTTCTTGAATATGATCTTTTAGATCATAGCAAATAAACCCAGAGAATATTCTATCTGTGGCAAACAGTGGATCTTAGAATGCTTCATATCATTAAAGAGTTTTAAGATCAGTAACTAATATGCTGAAGCCTTTAACATATCATGTTTATTGCCGGCATTGAAAATAACGAAGTAGCTCTTTGCTGTTTTTCCTAGTACCTCTATCAAAGTGAACTTGTAGCTCTTGAAATACCACTGTCTCCAGAGGTACCCAAAGCTCCAGTGGGAGGGAGGTCTTGTATATTAGAGTTTTAAAATACTGGCTGAAGCACAGAATAATTTTTTAGTCTTTTTCATGTTATTGCCACTCCCCAGATAAAACTGAAATGAGATGCCAAAGTTGTTTACCAGCAATCCATCCCATAAATCTTATGCCAAACACCTGGTATGTTCATAAACAATCAAGACAGAGTGCATGGATGTATCTGTATGCAGACATATGTGTACATGAGTGAATTTTGATTAAAAACTAGGTGAATGATAAGGTTCACACATTAATGACTTCAGTCTGTCAAGCACAAATCCTGCATGTGACTGTCAAGTTAGTACTGATGGCACCTGCCTAGTTCCATAAACAATCAGAGATAGATAGGAGCACCTACCAATCTAAATTTTTGCACTGCTGCAAGCAACCAATATACATGATTAGCTCTAGTCTCTGTTCTAGTGAAACTAAACAGTGTTTTTGTATGTATAGATTCCTGTATACCATAATTATATGAGGAGAGTCAATAATGAATGTGAAGCAATGAAGGAGAATCTACAAAATTAGATACCTCCAGTTCCAAAAGGGATTGGGAAATGCATGTCTGTGAACAAATCCAAATGAAAGCAGTATGGAAACAGTGAAATTAAAAACTGAGTAGGGGGAGAAGATTCTAAGTTCTTTTGTGGGTCTGCAAGAAAAAATAAGGATGGTGGTGTGGGTTTTTGTTGTTGGTTTTGGTGTTTGGTTGTTTGCTTTTTTCTTTTTACTTTAAAATTCATTGGTATGTCATAACTGTGAACATGATACTAAAAGCTTAATGTTTGCAATGACTGCATATGTAATCCTTCAGTAATAAAGCCTTTATTAAAGGCAATCTGTAAGGACATCTCCAGTAATAATCAGAGGGGAAAGCCACCTTAGTAGGCCTCTACAGTTCATGACCCTCCACATGGTGTTTTTTTTTCCTTAAAACTTGGGAGACAAATCTTCATTTCCTGCATTTTGTGAAGTACTCTGCATAGCTCTGATGCTAGACAAATAATATCAAATATAGCTCACAGCAACATGGAGAATATTAACATCTACAGTGTGAGATTTCTAATTGTTCTTGGTTTTAGGGCACATTCTGTCCTGGTTTTAGCTATACTCTGATTTTTAAGATAGCTCAGAACACTGAACTCTCAACCCTTGAAAGTTCTCCCTATGTAAAATGTGTCCCAGATATGAAAATTGAAAAAATTACAGATCCTCAGATTTCTTCTGGCATTTCAAGGAATGTTCAAAGCACACAGCTTTTGAAATAATGTCATAATCTGCTTTGCTTCCTGATGTGCTCCCAGTGTATTCATCTGTCTAATTCTGTGAAGAGATGGGAGGGTCCCACACCCTGCACATTATGCCTCCAGTGCTGAAGAGGGAGGGAAGGGAACAGTGAAGAGATGGCTGCTGGAGTTGGAAGCTGTGTGGGAGTGGATGGAGGGTGGGGCTTCAGTTCTTAATTACAATTCATTAAAAATTAAGCATCAGCCTGAGAGAGAGAGATGTGAAACATTGAGTCCTTCCTGACTACTAAAATAGGGCAGCAAAAACTTGCACACAAAAGCAAATCTTTGTAGGAGTGAAGTTCAGTTTCTTTTTCAAGACATCATGAACATGGCTGCAGCTGTTAGAAGGCTGAATTTCAGCCAAAGTTCTATAAATGTACAAGCTTTCAGCCGTTTGCCTGGCAGTTCACTCTCCTCAGAAATCTCTTTGACAATGCCGTAATGAAGGGTGAGCCTGGGAAAATTAACCAGAAGTTATGTGGAAGGACACTGCAGGTTTTGAACTGTGATGTGGTGTATGAAGTGAGGCTTCTCAGACCCACAGTGTCAGGTGCAGTGGTGTTGGTGTGGAAAAATACAGCATCAGTGATCTATTTATTTTCTGAAACAATCATTAGCAGCCCTAGTTGGCTGTTTTAAGATAATTGCAAAGATTTTTTTTTTTTTTTTTTTTTTAAATGCTTCTTGGGACATCCCAAATATTAGCACTATTCAGATATTGGTCTAAGTAGCCATGGTGTATGTGACAGATCTGTGGGCTTTTCCGATAACCAGCTCAGACTTTATCTAGCCTTAGAGACTGTCTTAAAATCCTGATTTTCTTCTATACTGGATTTCAGTCATTCTGTTATTTTTTTTCATTTCTAGCAGTCAGTTCAGGTGTGATTTAGATCTTGGTACTCAAAAGCCACTTCTTTCTGATTTGAACTTTGATTTACCGCTAAAATGTGCAGAAATTTTCAGTAATATCCATATCTCATGTGTGCTCATAGGTAAGTCTGCCACCCTTATGATTAAGTGTGTGGCAGGGTGTACTGCTGCCTTTGTCTGATGCTGAATTCCTTGCATTCATCTGCATTGACAAGATGTGTTCTGTCTTGCTTTGCTATCGAGTTGCCACCTCAAACAAACTCTGTATGCAGTGTATGTGCAAGTGGGAAGTTGGATAATAAAGACTCAAGATGTTCATTCTGTCTTTGAAGTCCTTGTCATCTAGTGGGAAGAGAATTATCTAGCAGAAACTATCATCTTGCATGTTTGACATTACTAAGGCAGTAGCATAAGAAAATACATAAATCTTCTGAATAACCATGAAGCATAGTCAACTGGAGAAAATAGCAAGAAAATAGAATAGCTGGCAAATGGAGAGACACAAGCTGCCAAAAGGGATGTGAAACATTAATTCCACCATCTCAGGACCGAATTTTTATTTTTTTTTTTAAATTGTATTTATTTTTAGAGTCACCAGATGCCAGCATTATTGCTCATGCAAACTAGATAGTCTGAAAATTGTTCTAGCTTACTCCAACCTCCAGTGCCCCGCAGAGGCTGTTGCAGCAAAAATGAGATCAGCTTGGAAGAAAGAAAATTCTGACTCTCTCCTCCTAGACATGGATGTATGTCTGTCTTATACATGCCAGTGACTGTTCAAGGGAACAGGCATGGGATCTGTTTAAAGAACTTTGTACTAACAAAACATTTACCTATGCAAAAGATGGCTAATTCAGCCCAATGCTCTATTGAAGCCAAAGATTTTCACTTGCCTACGCGTTAGAGAACTTTTGAATGTGTACTTTCCCCTACCCCCAAGTTTTCCATGCTTTTGCTAAGGTTTTAATTAGGTCCAAACCATCACACATTGCTGCTTCTGAGAGCATTCAGTCTAAATTTACTGTTGGCAAAAAGAAACTGAAAACTGAGGCGATGCAAAAATAACTCCGTAGGAAAAAAAAAAAAACAATAAAATTGCAGATTCAAAATGAACTACCTTGTAGTTTCACTCTGAACAAGTACTTCTAAACCAGGCTTAATGTTTGGTTAGATGTCGGTGACTTTACCCCTTTTAACAAGTAATATTGGTAACCTTAGCTTAATATAGGTCTAATTGGAGAGAAAGCAGTGGTACACTTACACCCCAGTTTAATGCAGATTAAGTGGAAGTTTCAACTGATTGGTGAAATGATACTTTTATATAGATATAAATGCATAAATAATGTAAATAAATACTTAATCCCTATCTATATACCTGCTATTTAAAAACTTAATGTACTCCACTATTTAATGAGTTATATTTGTTTGGCCTTGAGCTCATCAAAGTTATATTTTTGCTGTATAAAAAGGCTTACATAGAGATATTAGGTGGTTTTTTTTGGAATTCTCAGTGCTTCTTTCCTGAAGGGAGCTGTTAATTCTTTGTGTGAGCAGGTTTTTTTTGGACATCCTGAATTTTCAGTATTTTTGTTTGTTAGTTGGCTTCCTCACTTTCCTTCCTCTGCCTCATATTTTATGTTCCTTTAAAAACTTGCTACCCTATGTCATATATACATTTGGAGAAATTATGCTTTAGCACCTGATTGATTTATTTGTGCAAACTCTGATCAAGGATACCAGGAAAGCGTGTGGAGTAAGAGACTGAGTGAAATAAGAAATTAAGAATAAATAAATCAGTCTTTGCTCTGGGATGATTTACATAGGAGAACAGTAGGGCAGATAGTTTGTAAAGGAAATGATCTTCGTATTTCTTGGAAATGGCTAAGAAGCAAATGCATCTTGATTACAGCAGACAGTTGTGTCTTATCTCTTCAGTTAAGCACTAAACTTGAACCTACTTCAAGTATGAGCTAGTTGAAATATTGCTGTAAAGAACCACTGTTTGAATCCAGTTTCCACATTATTTAAAACCTCAAATGCTTATGTATATATGTACATTGCAACCTGGGCAGCATTACATGAGAATAATTTAAAAACCAACATGATGGTGGAAACAAAGTCAAAAGTTAACCATTCATTGGAAGAGGAGGGAGTGAAATGCTGTAATGACTAAGTATTTCTGCCTGAACGTCTTTCCACAAACCTGAAATGGTTAGAAGAGCTGATCAGTAATAGGGTTCATCTCCTGTAAACTTGTGACAGTGATTATTCAAGCGTTTTGAAACCAGCTTATTTGATTTATCAGCTGATTTATTTTTTCTTGGCCTTTTCCACCCTTCCAGGAGTAGCACTTGTGCTCTCCAGAGGGGATATTACTAGGAGTTTTGCCACTGCCGCCAAAGATCTTCTGGCACAAAATTCCTATCTGAGTCAGCTTTGTAATATGACCAATTCAGAGACAGCTGCAGCAATGATACATTAGCTGCCTATTGGGCAGCTTCTGAGTAGACAGTAAATCTCCTACTAGTTATAAAACATCATTAAAAATAACCTAACACAGCAATGATTTTGAAATATTGTGCTTATTACTCTGGTTAGCAGGTTGAAATATGTGTAAATGGTATAAGTTAGAATAGTTTCTCAGTTTTGGCTGCATATATTGTGTGTATAAGCTTTAAAGAATTATAAGCCATAGAAAGAGGGTAATGCAGTTTTTCTGTTATCTTTGCTTACTGAGTTGTTAATTGCTCATATTGTATTTTCATATTTCAGTGATCACAGCTGTTGCTTCTCTGTATGTTTTTCTCCAATGCAGTGGCACTAGAACAGTGTATGCGATGCATTTTTCCAGTTGAGAGATTTTATAATGGCATTAGGCTACCACTGGAGGTGCTCAGTGTTGCATTTCCAGAAATAGACTTCTGTTGTTGTTGTTTCAAAGTTCTATTAGGATTATTAATGCTGCAGTTTGTACGTTAAACTACTAGTTTAATTCACTTTTTCTTTACTGTACGAATACCTTCAGTCAACCAGAGCCTGCAGTCCTACTTTTTATGTCTAATTATGTTCCATTTCTGTGCCCCAGCCTACATTTAATTTGCACAGAAGTGGAAATGAAGTTGTCAGTGACATCTCGCAATGACTCTCCTCCCCCTTACTTTAGCTATATCAGATGCCAACACTGCTGATTTGTTGAACCTCAAGCTGTTTTGTTTAGCAGTGCAAAGCTGAGTGCTTTGCGACCATCAGACTGGTACAGTGGGACACAAAGTGCTTGTGATAGTGCCCAAATTTCTCCCGGGTAAAGGTAGGAGATATTTCAGTTTCAATTATATACTGCATTAATCTGAGTAATAAAACAAGGATGTGGCTTCAGTATGGGAAATTTCATGTTCTGTGCCAGGTAACACTGGTAGATAACCTAGGTTAATGTGTATTTGATTCAGGAGCGTAGGAAAGCTAAGGAATACTTCTGTTTTCTATTTTGAGGGTAGTTTCTTGCAAAGAGAGTTTCATTGAAAGATGATTTCTACAATTATGCTTAGTCTGTGTTATCTAAAACAATTAATTGCAGAGTGGAGAGAACTGAAGGATGAGACTGCATCTTAATGCTTCTTGGAGCAAGAAGCTGATACAGATGCTTCATTCTCTTCTATTCCTAATGTGAAATAGGGGAAAATAGTGAATATAATAAAAATATTGCAACAGGGCAAATTTATTGCTGCTATTTTAACATCAACTTTACACTTTTTGACATGCAAGTAATGGTGGCTTTGTTCTGTCATGCTGTTTTCATTGTAGCTTAAAGCGTGAATGAAGGTTGAGGTTTGCATAGCATTGGAATTTACGCTGCTAGGAGCCCACCCTGCAGACCTCGTGTTTTCTGAGTTTGTTCTGCATGGAATACTGACTATTTATTTTGTCCTCCATTACACTGTATATTGACATACACAAAATTGGAGGTTTTGGTTTGTTGGTTTTTTTAAGCTTTAAGTAAAAAGAATATAAAATATTTTTCCTTAAATACTAAATGGGGGAAGGCAAAGCATAAGACATACAGAATTTGTTTAGCCACTAATGAATAGAAAATTAACCTGAATGTTTTTGAGAACTTCAAAATTCTAGTCTTAGTTCTTGGGGACATTTTTTCTTCATGATCTTTAGTGGAGTTAAGTAATTGCTGGAATGTTTTTAATCATAGCTTTCACAACTGTTTTGTTAAGGAGTGCACTGTAAAGGCTGATTCAGTTATGTAAAACCAAAAAAATCTTAACTGGGACCAAAACAAGTAGATTATACCATAAAAACAGGAGCAAGAACATATTTACTGCATAGCACTCTGCTTGCCTGCAGTACTTCAGTTGTTCAAAACTCATCAAGGATGAAAAATACGATGCCCAGAAATAACCATAACCCCAAAATGCCCTGGAAGCTGGAATTGCTGGTGAGATGCAATGCTGCCAGCAGCTCAGGGTGCCATTGTCTTATATCACAGGTGCCTGGAAGTGAAATAGCTGATGAAAATCAGAGCTCCGTGGCAGTCAATGCTGATTTTGTCTGAATGTTTGTATACAATATGTAATACAGCTCTATGTATCCAGCGAGGAAGGAATGATTAGAAGAGGAGCGGATGGTGGAGTCTTAGATTTTTTGTAAGTCATGGAATAAATGCAGACACTAAGGCTTGAGTGCACTGTGTGCTTCTGGTGCTCAGGTCTCAGAAGGACTTTGTAGGACTTGAAATTGACGTAGAGATGAGTGACAATGATAACTTACTCATTTACTAGCTTGTCACTGTTGAAAGATTGACTTAGATGTCTTGTCTTGGTGATTGTGACAGGATATAGCTGCTGTGGAGATTACTGAATGCGGTTGGCAGGTAAGTTAGCCTTCCCTTTGGTAACTAGCTTTCATGTTAATTAAGTTTCTGATACTTTATAGTCTTCTCAGTAGCATTATATAAAGGAGCTGTGTGCATGTTTCTTTTGCCTGCCAGTCAGCTGTGCTTTAAACCACCTGCACTGGGGGAAGAAAATATAAATTAACTTTTAATCTAACATTTAAATTAATGAATTAGATGCAGTGCAATGGGAAATGCAGATTTTTACCTAATAATTACATCTCATGAAACTTGATAATCAAGCCCTGAGTCAATAACATATGAGACCTGTGATACTTCACTTGGGGTGGGGTGGGTATGCCGACAGTTTACAAAATCAGAACTGTAGAGCACACTGGATGTAGGAACATTTGTGTGCTTTCAAATGCACCTTTACAGAGTGCCGTGGCTTGTGGAATCTGAAGTGAAAAACAAGAACCCCAACAGCATATGGTTTGTAGTGTACACTCTGTCTCTACAAAAGCATTTTAACTTGTAGCTGCAAACTCCATGTCTTCTCTTCCCTTTACGCCTTAGTTCACAGTTAGCAAGGCTGTATGTATATTGGTTTATATTGCACTAACGTGTGTATTCTTTGAATAAGCAGCTAAACTAAGAAGTTTCAAGTATTTTAAACTCATTTTGTAGCAACATAATAGTCTCAGTTTCAGAGAATTTAGCAGAAAAAAAATCTGTCTCAGTTACTAGGCAGAGACTTAGATTTGTATTACAGATACTGAACTCATGATTTTGTGTTAAATTGAATGCCAGAGGGGGATACAACTAAATGATTTGAATGTGAGTCAAAGGTCAAGGATTCATGACATAGAAAAGAGTATTGTTTCTATTATGTGAAATATTGCAGAGTATTTGTACAGATGTGATATTACGTACACCTTTGACATCTCTAGTCAAACTAAGAGCTGACTTGGGTTTTATTGACTGAAGTCTAGTTTCTGAATCTGTAGTAGCCCATGTGAGAACTTCGTTATCTGGCTCTTCCTCACCACCATTGACTGACTCTTTGCTACGTTGAAAGAGTGTGGTTTTAAATTAAAAAGCTATGTGTGATCTACGTAATTACTTGCATAAGAAATTAGAAAAGCTGAGCAGTTTGTTGTGTGTTGGTAGCAGGTCAAGGGGATTTGCAGTGTGTGGACTTCTTATAATGCCATGACAGAAACAGATGGAAAAGTGCTCTCCTTACTTGAGAAAGAGAATAAGAGAAACCTTGTGAAGTAATCCATACATGTGAGCATGGCAGTACAGAATGAGGGAACTGTTGCAAAGATACTTTATCTTCTCATGCCTATCTCCTTTCTGTTCTGGAAGACTGCATTAAAAGAATCAAAGTGAGGAAATGAGATGAGAAATAAAGTATAATGTTGAATATGTGGGTTTCTTTATGAAAGAAAATGTTAAGAGTAATGTTAATGTTTCATAGCCTGGCTTTGCATGTCCACACAATAAGGATGTCAAACTTATAAATGCATCAGGGAGTAAATTTTAGATTGCATGCCTTAGATATATGCACAAATGTAAGAGTTAAAATTGTGTTTCTTATTTCTTTTGTTTCTATTCAATGCATTGTATGACCTAGTTCAGTTCCTTGGAGAAAGAGCATACTGCCAATCAACCAACCTACTCATGGCTTCTTGATAATTAACATTTTTGCATTAAAAAGTTTAGTGTTTGCCCATATAACTCTATTCTTTTATTCCATTACGTATCTGTCTCTTAGCCTACAGTACCTTGACAGTGACTTTAAGAAGTGATTGTTAAAAACGCAGTGCTGGATCATTTCTGTACAACTTTAGGAAAACAGCTGGAATAATTGTAATCCATAGCACAAAGATAAGCCCAAGTAACCTCGGCCTTGTCAGCAGAGGTAGTACCCAGTTTCCCTGCCCTGTGTAGCCATAGGCCTGGGTATTCCCTGTGCTACTGCTTACTATAAAAATCTATAAAATCACACAATACTCTGTTTCCGTAAGTTTCATATATCATAGTGTATATAAAGATACGCAAATACAGATTTATTACAGACGTGTGATTTTAAAAATGTTGATGTTCAGTGAGAACACTTGTCAGGTATCATTAGTGATGAGGGTTTCACAATCAATTTTAGCATTTCTTTCTTTGGCAATAGGTGGGGAAGCTAAAGCACCCTCTTTGCACTAAACAGGAATATTTACCTTCAAGATCTAAGGTTTCTATCATTACCTTACTCTCCTCTGGTCCTTGCATTGAACTCCCACCCCCACATGATGCTTCACAGGCAGAAGGAGAAAGAAGACAGCTGTGATCTAAGAAAAAGATTTGGAGGACTGTTAATTGGATTTCTTTACTGCCTGTAATAATAATTGTAACACCACTTTTATACTTACATTGTAGCCATATAGAGTTATTGAGGTCATTGCACTTGTATTGCACTTCCTTCTTGATTTGATTCAGTAGGTTTTGTGTGAGGGTTTTGTTTTTGTTTGTTTGTTTTGTTTTTTAATGCACTGGTGATTGCAAACATCACAAATGTGTGCTATACTTGCTTTCTTCTAGCATCTTTCAGCCTTTGCAGAATTGTTCTGGTTTTGGTGTATGACTGTCCTCCCCTGCCTGTGCAAGATTTTGCGAACACCCCTGGAAGTTTATTTTAGTTTACTATTTTGCTTTTGTGCTGCAATGTCACTTCATTTAACAATATTTCAGTTTTTCCATCTATTGGAGACTATTTCCTAGAGCTATTTTCACATCCCCAAAAGGTTCCCCCTTTTTGGTTCAGTGGTGCCATCCCATCTCAAGGGCTTTTGGTGTCTCCAGAGATGTCAATATGCTTAGATGGGAGTGCTGAAGTAAAATGAGAGAGAAACCACGGTGTGGGTGATGAATCCACTTTTGGCACAATCTTGAGTATGCAGCTTTTTCACTGAATTCCTCCAGTAATTTCTTTTAGATCAATTAATAAGTCCTACTGCAGCACAACTGAATACATTTCTGATTGGCACAAGCACTCTGCACCTAGAGTGCCCATCAGAACTGTCACTGTTCAATTTTCAGTATAACTCTTCAGTTTGAATGCTAAAACGTTTTAGAGTTTTTAGTCACTGTTGTTCTTTGGCTCCTAGGCATTGAACTTCTGAAAGACCCTGGCCTTTTGTGTCCCACAGGGCTCTCTCCTGACTCATCTCCCATTTGTTCAGCTTTCACTGGTTTCAGTTGGGGCTGTACAGAAGGATGCAGCCTCTGATGTACAATTCTGATGAATTTCAGTGGTGTTCAGGGTTCAGTATTTGACTTCTGACAGATATGATCAGATAATACATTTCAAAGTCATGCCAGCATTATTTCCTTTTCTGCTTTTGAGTTTCACTTGTGAGATACCATTAGGTGGGCATGTTTTTGTACATTGTTTTTAGAAATAGTGGTTGCTTGGTTTGAATTTTTTTTTTTCTTGAAAGTCACGAAAACAAAGTGATACTTTTATATGTAAGGGCTTTGCAGCAAGCAAGAAGTTCTCTAATAGCACATCATAGTTGGTAATAATGCACCAGTAACCTGAAAAATCCTTTAATGTATTTTTTTTTTTCAAGATATGTATTAGTACTTATGTATTGTGATTTCAAACTGCTAAAGCATTTAGAAAATATGAACAGCATTTGTTTCTGGAACAAGGTCACACTTAAAGAATTAATGTAGGAGTTGCTGACAGCTGTGGAGCATGTGCTGATTTCTGGAGAGAGAACTGTCTCTCTTTAATTTCTTCTGGAGCTTGAGCTGTTGTTTCTAAGAAGTTGTGCATGTGATGCTGTGTTCTGGTGATATGGGGAGGAAAGCAGTCTGTTAAGGATGTTCTTCTTTGTACCTACAGAGAAATTTTTTATAGGAATGGGCTGGTTGAGTTAATATCACATGAACTTTCTTATATAATCCTCTGAATTTAATACAAAGGAAAAGTATTTGTGCCATGTTTCAGTGACAATTTCAGCTACCCCCACAATCTGACTGGGAAGCCAACTAGTGTAAATGACACTGTTTTGATGCATCTGCTGCTTTATCAGTTTGTTGCTAAAATATACGGATTTGTTCATTTGAATCTGAGGGATAATAGAAATGCTCCAACAAGTTCCATATCTATAGCACAATTTTGCTTTATATCACAATGCAATCCAAGCCTTTAAAGTGTTATTGGATTAAATAAAATTTTCTCTGGCAAAAAATGGCTAAGGGGCAGCTTCTTGGAATAATCTGCATTCAGAACTCTATTGCTAGTTTATATAAAACTGTCTCTGTAAATGCAATAAAATATTTTTCATATTTTCCATTAAGCTTTTAGTTTTAATCATAGATAACTGTTTTCAAAAATTCAAGTGAGTTAGGAACAAGAAGCCTATTATTATTTAAAAAAACCTGAATTTTTATTTTTTTTAGCTCTCCTAATTTATTAGCAGAATTTTTATTCCTGCAGTCTCCCATGGCTAAAGCCAGCTACTGTTTAGTTAGCACAGACAAAGCAAGATCTCTGCTTTGCCATTAAACACGGCTGTCTGAAATGTTCACTTAAAATCAACAACTTAAGAAAGCATTACCTTCAGCTAAGACTAAATCATAACAAACACTTGCAAATAAATATTTAGGTTTTCCCCTCCTTCTCCCTTGAGGAATGTCTTGCTAGGACTTGGTGTCTTGTCCCCCTACCCACCCTTCGTTTGTTTCTAAGTGCACAGAAAAAAGTATTTTAGGTTATATATTTTTTAAGATTGACTGCATTGTGACTAAAAAAACCCATACATAAACTACTTTGTGTGTAAGTTTCTGCAGGGAATATTTTGCCGTTGACTTAATTGAAAAGAAAATGTAGCTCCATATATGCTGTTAAGTGTCCTTTTACGTTGCCTTTGTTATAGAATACAGTAGTGATGCAGGAATACCTTGTAAAAAACGTTGTGTTCTTTTGAGAAGGTATTTTTTTGGTAACTGCATTTACACTGTCAGAGGAAGTTCAGTTGTTTGTAACTGGCTCACTTTTCGCAGTGTATTTAAAAATGGGATTAGGGTTTTAAAATAAACATCTTGCTTTTTTGGTGCCTCAGTAAGTAATGGTTCTCTGAGAAATGATCATCTATAAATGGATAAAAAGATAAATGGCAAGCTAGTTTGTGTGTCAATAATGAATCTATAAAGCTGGTACTACCCAGTGCTTGTCAAAATATGTAGCGTTTTTAAAAAGTCTGTGAGTGTGCAAACTCTGGAATTAAACGTAGTTTCATATTTTTCTGTGTAATGCACCAATTAATTGCCTAGCCTGACTTAATAAGCAAGTGTTACTATGTTGCTACAGAATTTGGATGCCTGTCCATTAGTGACTTCAGAAAGTGAAGTAGGGCCTTCTCATCTCTTCTCCTCGGTAAATTTTCTGACTCTCCCTATAGCAACTAATGATGTCTGTCTGAAAAAAAAGATTTACAGTGAGGGCCATACATTGTGGGTATCATTTAAAGCTAGCAAGGTAAACTTGTTTGAGATGTAACCATACATCTGAACTCTTTCTGAACTCAGGATGCTGGGGAACAGATGTAATGTATAGGAATGGCTTCTGCAGTGCATGCAGAAACAACTGCCATGAATGCCCCCGTTTCCCGGGATATTTTAAATCTTGTATTCTCTCTTTTCCTGCATTTTTCCTTGGTAGTTACAGGTCTATCAATATGGGAGCATAGTACTGAAAACAATGAAACTTGTAGCCTTGAAGCAGCAGATAGTGTTTCTAGTGACCATATCATACCTTGAAGATCATCAATAAATTAGTTATGAGCAATCCTGTGCTGGTGTAAATATGATGAAATATATTAATGAAACAAAAAAGTCTCATTACAGAAGTCTCATTACTCATTTACAAAAGTAAAATACCATCTGTAAACTTCCTGCTGATTTTTATTCAACATTTCCAAAGACTCATTTTTTAAAATCCATTCCATGCTTATAAGTAAAAGATCTTGAAGTCTTCCTGTGAAACGTGAACTGAGTCCTTGTTAATTTGATTACACAGTAGTATGTGAGAGCTGGCAATGGTATATCAATTTCTGAAGTATGAGAATCATGCATAAACCTTTGCTGCTATGGCATGGCAAGGCAAGAAAAACAGCACGAGTGCCTAGAATGACTTTATTTCAATTTAGTTGGAAAGATCCCAGCAGAAATCAATAGGGTCTACTGCTTTTGCATGAAACAGCAGGACACATGGCAAATAAAAAATAAAAAAAAAAAATAAAAAAANAAAAAGACCTTAAGGAATTCAAGGACATGTGAATGCTTAATGGAAGTTCCCTTTCATTATGTATAAACATTTGGGTATGTTGCCCACATTCAAAGACTAAAATTGGTGTACTAGTAAATTCATGAATGCCTAGATTTTACCGATTCTTTAAAAAAAACCTAAACCCTAAACTAAAAAAAGTCAAATGGTGTTTATTTGCCAGGTTTCTGAAACTATGAAGGACAGTTCTGCTGTGGAAAAGTCAATTCAGTATTTGTTTAGGAGTGGAAAAAAAAAAAAGGATTTATTATTTATTAGAAAAAGAATCGGGAAAAATAGAGTTTCTGCAGTATTCTCTGTTGTTCTGTTCTTTCTGTAATATTTAGAACATGTTTTTAGATTTTGTTTTTAGTAAAATTTAATGAAGCTGTAGCAGTGTTGGTTCATCAAGAATGCAATATGAAATAACAGCAGGATAGTAACTACTCACAAAACTCAGATATCCTGTACCTGAGTTCATCCAGCAGGAAGTACCAAACAACTCTAGGGATATCCAGGATATCAGTTACTAACGCAGCGTATCAGTGTTGGGAATGACCTTTGGAGCTCAGACATCTGATTTCTGCAGACCGGAGATCGATCTGTGTATCAGTCAGCTGTGCACGGTGTCCTTATACATCGATATGGTTAGACTTGACTGAAAATTGGCTCTTAATAAGACCATTTGATTACTTTGGCCTGTGTACTGCAGATGCCTTCAGAAAGGTATTTGCACTGATTGTTTCTTCAGAGCAGGCTGGCAAATACAAGTCTTCTGTTGTTCTGAATCAAGCTGAGTTTTTGCTCATCAAACAGTTTTAGTGACCTTTTGTAATTATCACAAGTACTTTCAAATAACATTTTCAGTTTTCTTTATTTAAACCAGATAGAAATATGACTGATTACTCATGTTTCTATGGATTTTTTTTTTTTCCTAAACAAGTTTTAAATGGTCATTGAAGTGCTCCTATGTAAAACTGACCTTAACAAGTAATTGGGTTATCATTTTTCTATGTGAAGAGATTTTGTTATGTAAAACCTGACCATTCTTGAAGCATCAACAGTGAGATGATGGTAACTGTTTGCATTTACAAGTGTCTTGTATTGTCTGCAAAATTCAGCTTGATACATTTCAGTTCAGGGTTTGCTTACCATCATTAAAAACATGTAGCTTCTATATAGCCTGCAACTTTTTCTTGTAAGTACTGTCATGGGGAAAATGGCCTGGCCTTTCATTCTCAATTTGTCAAAGCATTTGAAGTGAGACTAGAGTTTATTTCCGGGTTGGTGTTTTGGTTTTCTGTTTGTTTTGTTTTTTTTTTTTTTGTCTCCAGTGAAAACTTTGAACTACAGTATTTTCTTTCTGGAGAGGAGGAGGGAAAAAAAAAAAGGTGTTGTATACAAAGATTAGGGTGTGGATTTTCTTCTTTGCAAATATTTTAATCTTCTGTCACTTAGTTTGTATACAAAAAAAATGTTACAGGCTAAGAATGAAAAAAGTTGCTTTCAAAGATTTTTGAAATTATCTGAATTTTCTTGCAGAACTATACTTAGAGGTGTCTTGCAGTTCAGTGTTTTGATTTTCAAATTTGGTGCTGCCTTGGTGCTTCTTATTGAGTTATGAGTAAAAAGCAACTTAATATGTTTGTATAATTCTGAGTTTGCAAGGTTCTCTGTTGAGTGCTGCTTCATTCCTTTAACTGAAAGCAACATAATATTTTGTGGTAGTCTATATTGTATACAATGCAATATTCTCTTGCTATTCAGTATATATTAAATCCTGGAAAGTGATTAGGAATTTAAACTTTTTCAATTAAGATTGAATATGAAGATTGAACCATGTCTCTGTGGGAATCATCATCTACTCTGAAAAATCACACTTCATTAGAAAAAAAACTTGTCTTAGTGAAGAAAAATTAAAATACCTGTCAGTCAGGCATCTTCCTCTGAAAATTTCACCTTATTGTTGATTAATCCAACTGGATTGGAAAGGTTAAAGAAATTTATTAGAAGAAAAGAATGATAGCTCACCCTGACATACTGTCAGCCCATTCAAAATCTGATTATCTAACTATATCCCAAAGCTACAGCCAACAATTCAACTTGTAGTCAAGCCTTTTCAGTGTGTTTTGGGGATGTTCAGATGGACCTATAGAAACCTACAGATGATGTACCTGAAATCACACAATCTGTAGTATGTTGCTTGTGTTTACATTTTAGGCCAATTTTTGTGACTGGTGAACCAAAGTAGCATTGACCTTGAGTACTTGGCCTTCCCCTTCCCCCCTCTCTCCTTTCATTTTATTGGGTTTTATGTAGGCTTTTTAGATTGATACTATAATAACTACTTTGGCTCATTTTTCAAGAAAACATTTTGTATTGTATTCAAAAAACATATATCAGTGTATTAATATTGTCCTGGTTAAAGCATACAAAGTAGGTGTTTTTACATTTTCGAAGGGATACTTTGGAAATTGGAAGTAGTTGAAACTATGCTCCAACTTTGTTGTAGTCTAGTTTGTTTCTCTGCAGATATTTCTAAATATAATCATTCTCCTGTTATTTGTTTAAGAAACCTGAGTGTGAATAACATTGCAGTCACACTGCAATACGTGTCCTGCATGCCCTGTTCTTTTGCTTTCAGTTGGTTAGTTTGTCTTGGTCAGTTGATGTTACTGAGACCGATTTGATGAAATGTATTTAAGATACTCTAAGAATATCCAATATTTAGCCTTACAGCATTTTTTTCCCTTTTTTGTTTTCTCCACAGACACTACAACGTATTCCACTGAGCGATCTGAGCACTTTAAGCCATGCAAAGACAAGGATCTTGCATATTGTCTCAACGAAGGGGAATGCTTTGTGATTGAAACCTTAACAGGATCACATAAACACTGCCGGTAAGTCACTTGGGAAGAAGTTCCAAAAACAGTGTTCTGGACAAGGGAGATGGCATTAGGAAAATCACCACCTTCTCTTGTGTTATCCTTCCATAGGTATCATTTGTGGAACAGTTGGCTTCTGTGTGGAACAGATTTGCATTGCTTGTATAGGTTTCTGGCAGTGGCACATTCTCTGGGAATTAAACATCTGCTTGTTTCACTGGGTACTTTGAACTGTGCCACATAAGTAGACATGTATAAGGCAATAAAACTCATATAGCAAAAGAAGATGCATTTTAAAATTTAAAAGGTGATTAGTTGTATTGCTTTGTTTCATTGTATAAGGACCTTCAACACTGCAAGCAGCAACTTGTTCAGCATCACTTTTATAATGAAAACATCATTAATGAAGAGAAACCTTTAAATTTGACCTTCAAAGACTATATCTTTACCTTTGTCTCTCTGTCAAAGCCGGTGCTGTAGTGAGTGGGATGCAGGTGTTTTTCTATCTGTAGCCTATAACAGTGCTCAGAAATAACAGCTAGAATGTACACATATAGAAAAATGCAATATTGATGTACTGTATTTGTCCTCCAACTAGTAAAAAAGAAAAATTTTACTAGGGTTATGGAATTCCCATTGCAGTTAAAATGAATCATTTGAATGCAGAATTATGAAGACAAAATGATACTTTGTTCTTAGAATCAAGCTGCATTGTGTATTCTCATTGTGAGTTTGATTTTTGCATCTGTTCTGGGAACAGAGCACCAATTTAGTGAAATGGGAATTTGCCATGTGAAACAGCTGCAGATAGAAGACCTTGATGGAGCAAAAAACTTTCATCCCACTTTGTCAGGTTTAAAAAGTGTTAGTAGATTAGATGATATGCTTAGGGAGTTACGCAGTCATTCTGGTTGTGTACACATGCTTAAGGATAAATATGCTAATGATAAAGAAAAAAAACACACATGAGGGATTTGATAGCAATTAATAAATACTGGAGTTAGATCCCAGACCTCTTTTATCCTCATGAACCATACTGTCAATGCAAACAGACTCAACTGGCAGCTCAAACACTTTTCAGAAGTTTACAAAATTCATCAAGCTGTTGTTCGAAAATAGGAGATGAGCACATGTCAATCTCCAGCTGTCAGTGATGACATTGGCAAGGGAATGTTGTAGAGCACTGTCTCAGTAACTTGTTTCTGTTCTGTGAGATGTGTGCCTTATCTACTTTGAACCTGCAACTTTGGAAAATGGGATTACTGTGCACGCTTGGCAAAGGGCAAGGGGGAGGCTGTGTTGCAAGAGACCACTGGGAACACAGTGTATGAGGAGCTTGGAGGGAGCCCTGATTGTGCATCTTCCATTCTTATCCATCTACAGGGGAGGTGTCCTGAAGTCATGGGATTTTTTTTTTAAAACTTGACAACTAGAAGGGGGGAAATATTATAGTTTCAATTTTTATTCAAACTTCCACATTTTACTCACTGTCTCTTGGTGAAAAATTTCCTGGGATGTAAACTGGCAAGAGTTCTCCTGCGTGGTTAGGTAACGAATAAGATACACTGGATGTTGTTTGTGCTATTTTAAAGGTGTGACTTCAGTATTTATTTTTGTGAATGATTTAACTTGAGCTTGTTTTAAGGATAGGGTAGGTCAACAGTAGGCAAACTTCATATTTAGTTTCTCCATATGCTGAAATTTTTTCACTGTTGCCACCTTGAGAATTTAAGCTGATCGTTGAGGGTACCTTTATTTGTGATTTACACAGAGCAAATGAAGTACACAGCCAACACTGACACATCAGCATTTAACTGGATGTTACATAATACAGGCTTTAAAAAAACTGTTCAAGTGTTTTCTGTACAATTTAATTTCCAAGGCCCCATCTCAGGTTGCTCTGGGATTTTTTTGAGTTTGCCTTCAGCGTTGGTGTGGGTTTGTTTGGTTTTGTTGTTGTTTTTGTTTGGGATTTTGTTTTAGTTTTTTTTGTTTATTTTTATTTTGTACTATGAATGCTTCTACTTTTTTCTTTTTATTCCCTGCATTTTCTTTTAGAAAACACTGGATGAATGATTGGCTCAAACTTTTTAAGGGAGAAGAGGATAGTGTATTACACTTTTAGAATTTCCTCTCTGAAAGAAGCCAAGGCTATTGTGTATGCACAGGAAGTCTTGGTGTTGGCAATGAACTCTGATGTACTCTTTATAGATTTGAATATGTTGGGTGAGATGCTCCTTTCACCCTATGCTCATGTCCTTCATCTCTTCCTTCATGAAGCAAACAATGTAAAGCCCGAGTAAGTTTATTAACAACAGTGAAAGAATAGACTCACACATGTACATGTGTACATGTAAACAAAGCAGCATTTCCAGTTGACCAAATTACAGCAGGTTATACATATGCTTCCGAAGTGCACTACTGTGGTTATAATCCCAGAGTTTTCAGATTTCATAGGACAATCTTCTTTTGATGCATGTCTTGTTCTGGTGAATTTTGAGCTTGGTGATCTTGCTCTTTTTTATACATAAATTTCCCACTTTTACATTTAGTTTATCAAAAAACTATACAAGCATTTCTCATCTCTGTTTAAAATCTGTCATGAGACCAGAAGGATTGAATCCCCATTTAATGAAAGTCCAGTTTGGATAAATCTTTATGTGCTGTAAGGTTTTATTGTCAGTCTTCTGCACAGTAGTAACTGCAATCCAGGCGTATAGCCCTTGCTGTCAGTAAAACCAGGAGAAAATGATCAAACAGATGGGCCTTAAGAACAGTTCTGAGTGTGGCATATGATACATGCACTTAACCATAAGTTAAAAGTCTAAAAAGCCAAGAACATAATTTCCCTGATTTAGTGACATGGCTTGTTACCTGGGCTTTCACAGTCTGACCAAGGTGTTTTAAAATACCAGCTACTCCATTTTGTGTGTTCCCCCATCTTCTGTTACACCAGTACTCTTCCAGAGTCATTCCAACATGTAAATAAAGCAAGCCCAGAAAATTATTCACTATTGAATAAATTAAAAAATTTCATTGATACGACAGTTTTCCAAGGTTGGGTTCATCAAAAGTAACCTATTTTATTTAGCTGACACCATAACATTACAGCTACAAAATTTTTAAGAGGGAAGAAGGCCAAGCTTGAAATTTAAGATATTTTCCGTATCAAGGGCAATCAACGGACCTTCTGTTGTGAAAATTATCCATTTATAAACACAGCTGTAGCATGTATCTAGATTATATTTGTGTAGTTGCACACATGATTATCTGGAAATGCCTCTGTCTTTACTTTCACGTTCACTTTAGAAAACCTGAAATTAATTTCAAATGTAACATTGCATAGCTCCAAGCTGTTGTCAAGCAACTCTTTAGCAGCTTTAATATAGATATCACATTGCATTATTATTACATCACTTGCTTATTCAGCAGTGCTTTCACTGCCCACTGTTGCTCTCAGCAATGTGGTTGTTTCTGTTACCTCAAATGGAATAGCCTGTGTGCTCAAAGGGTTGTGATTGTGTGATCCTGTTCAAAACTCAGCCTGTAAGAAACTGGGAAGCTGGAGTTCTGGCCAAGAAGTCTGTTAGATGGAGTGCACATTTCCAGGGTAGAATCAGCTCTGCTATGTTCATCTATTCCAGGTAATGCAAGTAAATAATAAACATGTAAAACCCATTATTGCCTTAAATAATGGTAACATCAAATCTACAATTTACCTGCTTCTCCCTCTTTTATTGGAAAACATCATGCTTTTCTTGTCTAGTTTTAGATATTTTTATTCCTTCATAAAAAACAAAACCAAAAAAAACCACCAAACCAGAAAACACTTCCAAAACCCAAAGCACTTCTGTGCATTTGCTTTCAAGATCCTGCCCTTTGAAATTACAGGAAAAAGTTTCATGTCTTTACTGTCACATACCTTATTTCTTGTTTTGAACCTTTTTAGGTATGACCTGTGCAGAAAAATGGTTTATAAAACTCAAGGTGAAATGGTGTGAAGTCCAAGATACCTATAGGACTCTTCTGTATTCAGTCTTATATAATTTGTACCATTTGGTCTGAAATCTTTTGTAATCAACACATAAGCCTTGATCTCCCTTGATTGAATCAGTAAATCAGAATAAAAACGAAATTATTTTTTCCCAATACTAAATTTCACACATATAAACACAGTACTTTTTCAATTAC
This sequence comes from Scytalopus superciliaris, assembly GCA_013400415.1. Taxonomy (NCBI): domain Eukaryota; kingdom Metazoa; phylum Chordata; class Aves; order Passeriformes; family Rhinocryptidae; genus Scytalopus; species Scytalopus superciliaris. The sequence continues at coordinate 2,717,773 of VXBX01003014.1, forward strand.
CCCTTCTTTTTCTAACAGTCCTCTAAAATTAAACCCCTTCAAGTCTGATACTGTGTTACAAGAATTCAATAAAGAACAAACTTTTAAAATTTTTAAAACAAACTTTTTAAATTTAAAGTTTGAGTCTTTTAACTCAGGTGCAATAGTGCAGGGACATATTATGTGATGTTCACATGAAACACTGCTGTATTCAGTAACATCTGATTCATGCTTTCATAATTTAACATTCAGAAGATAGAGGCTCTTCAGAAAGCTCCTTGTCACAGTACTTTAATTATTGATTAATTTTGGCAGTATCAACACTCTATTTTACACTGGTTTTTATTTGCAGATTTTCCCCTAGATTATTGCATTTAGCAGATATTTGCCTTCTTCAATCTGCTCTAACTTCTGTGGTAGAAATTACTTTCAGCTTGAAGAATACATACACAAATTTAAAAGCCTTCTGAAGTTCAGTTACTTTCAAGTATCTGTAAAACTTGGAGTTTTAATGCAGCAGTGTAACAGTCTGCATTTCAAATGTTGTGATGTTTCCCCTGATGTGTTTACAAAAATTCACCCTTTGGCATATGCAGAAGTTTGAGTACTGCAGTAAACTAGTGTTTATTACTGTTGTTTCTGTTCACTAATTCAAGCCTCTCTGTGCACCAGAGAAGTCACAGCCAAAACATCTCTTATCTATTTATCCCTCTAGAACATTTTCTGAAAGCAATTTTCTATTAGTCTTATTATTTTGGGGAGGATGAATTAGTTTAATAGTAAAAAAAACAAAAACAAAAAAAACCCAAAACAGAATAAAACAAAGCTTTGTGTTTAGTGATTGTTTTAAGTTTCTATTGGGTTGCTGTAGTCTGTATTCATACTATTTCAGGTTTCATTTGCTTTCTACTGAGTACCTTAGGCCAAATTTTGTAGACCTTTACCTTTGGAAAAAAAAATATTTCTAAACAGTATGATTTCCTGATTCCATTTCTGTTTTTTGAAGTTGTGAAATTTACACTCCTGCTTAAGGTTATGATGAAGATGCAGTTCTCCAGTGGGAGCAATAAGATAATAGTCATAGTACTGTACACATAAAATTCATGCCCAGATAATTCCATTCTAATTTAATGTAGTTCACCTGTGATTCATTCGATTTAGTGAATATCCATAACAGTAAAATAAAATTCGTAGTCTATTTCTTATTGTTTGAAACACTTATTCTAATTAATATTCTTGAAAGAGTTTGAGTAAGAAGAGATAAAAAAAGGAGAAATTTTAGTACATATGGATCCAAAGTTAATGTTGAAGCTAAAGAAAATTAATATGTTTTAAACCTGTGTCAGAATGGAGTACTGTAAAGCCATGGAATTAATTTCTCTTTCTGAGAATACTAAAAGACTAATGTAAATCTGTTTCCAGTTAATAGAAAGTGCAGGAAAACACAGTTACAGGCTTAGCACATCCCCATGCCTTTTTTTTTTTAAGCCACCCATCTGTAGTTAACAGATAATAGCATCTGATGAAACAGTGTTCATTCATCTATTGTATGTACACAGTTATTTCCTAGACATAAGAGAAGTATCCTTTCTTAGAACAACCAGTAATGTGAGTGAAACAAAAATATTTCTGGAAGCTTTAAGTAAACTGTCATCTCCTTCTGGAGGACTGGAAGAGAAAGAGATCAAATTCAGCTCCCTGTGGATTTGGCAAGATCCCTTCGGTTGGTTGAATCAAGAGCTGGGCTATAACTGTGAATTTCACTAGAGAGAAGTAAGAAATGTAGTTGCCATCTTAGCAGCTGAGACAGGTTTCTTCTTGAGGCTACTGATAATTCTTGGGTTCCTTGATTTGATACCTAAATGGGACATGAGGGAACTGTGCTGTGCTAGCATTTATTCTCATGTCTCACTATCAAGAGTACTTAAAGCTAGTGGAACCTTTCATTTTTATCACCACCTTTTCTTGTACCTACATATGTTCCTGAAGCCGTGTCTTGTAATTACAGGTTATCAAGGCATTTTCTGTCCTAGAGATGACTCAAATCCATTCTATACAAAATACAAACTTCTATTAAGAAAGCGTATCTGTTAATGGAGGAAATTGTCTCTGAACTGCCTCCTGTTTCCTAATTCTGAAAGAAAATAAAGTTGTGACATGCACAGAAAGCTATTACTCAGTACCTGCTGTCTGAAACTAAATACAAGGTGAAGAGGTATATTCTGAAAATTGGGAAAATACCAATTGGTCAAGTCCTTACCTGCAAAGGACTATTCTGTTAATTTATAAGAATTGGGTTTTTCCCCCCTTACTTTCCAAAGCCTCCAGTGGAAAAAGGATTATGTAGCTTTTATAGTACACAGAAAGTATTTGTAGAAAAGAAAACCAAACCTTAAAATGCATGGGTGCAAATATTACTGGCATGTATTGCATCTGTCTTGAAGGTAACGAATGCAAATATTCAGCCATCAAATTCTGTTTTTAAATTAACTTGGAAATGAGTTAGGGTTGTTGTTGTTCTTACCTCCCCTAGGCAAGAAGGAATTTGTGAAGTGCATAATGCAGACATCTGAAATCTCTCATTTAAATTCTTATCCTTGCCAGTGTCTTAAGTACACTCAAAGCAATAGCATTTCCATTCTAATCCTATCTGCAGACATTCTCCCAGAAGATCTGCTGGACAAAAACCTTGCTAGGAGAAGAAATAAACTCTAGACAATTGAGTCGTTTGAATAGAAGTAAGTGCCAACTATATCAAAATGCTAACTACTAGAACTTTAATCCACCAGAACTCTAGATTCAGCCACATGAGAAGAACATACAAACCCACCTGTTCTCTCTACCCTTCACAGCAAAGAAAGCCCTTCCTGCTATCTCAGATAGGAATATGGGAAGCGAAGCAAAAATGTGTGGGTCATGTAGTCTTATGGAAACTGGGGTATCTGAGGCAGGCAGGTCAATTGTTACATATGAGTTGTATTAAATAGATAAATATTCTGGTACTTATCCTGGATCCATTAAGGTCATGTTTAGGAAGGAATGGATTGTTTGAATTTTAAACATGTTCCTTGAAGTTATTCTGGTGAGGAGCGGTGAACTCTTTAGGCAACCTGCCAACAGTATAAAATAAGAAGTCTATTTATATAAAGTGTATTCAGAGCTAATGCCAGAAGGTTGTAATGAAATATCTTTTGGGCTGTGTTTGTGTCTCATCAGCTACTTTGTTAGATAGCAAACTGCAGTTTTTACAAGAACTGTGCTGTTGAAGAAGGCTGGTGTCATAAGCCTAGTGTAATAACTTCACTCTTACTTGAGTTAGCATACAAATCTGAGGTCAAACTCCAAGTTGCTTAATTATGGTCTGCCAATGATACCTTGTTAGTTAAAAATGCATAGGACAATTAATAGCATTCAAAGGATATATGACAGGAATGCAAAGTCAAAGGTTACCTCTGAAATTGCTTCTGAAAGGCAAACATCTGCTATAAATCTATATAAGGCTTTATAAAATAAGTTTTAAAACAGTTAAAGAATATTTGTTTCACAGTCAGTATTTCAATGGTAGACATCATCAGAAATAATTATCAATAAACAGTTGGAGAAAGCATTTTTGCTTAACATGAAGCTTGTTGAAAGAACAAAGAGGGGATGTGTTACTGCCTTTGAACACTTTCTTTTAGCTCTTCTGAAGTTGAAGCTCTTGAAAGCAGTACAGATGTTTCAAACGTGAAAAGCAACTATCTCTGAATTTTTTTCAACATTTGGAAGAGAAAGAGAATTTTGATCACCAGTATTGAAGAATTTTTAGATACCCTTCCATGCTGTTCACAGCTCGCTCCTGTGTGGCATCTCAGGTTTATGATGTTGTTTACATGCACAGCTGTGATGGGAAAAATGAGGTCTGAAGGGATTTTTGTTTTGTAGGTTTTATATAGGGATACTATTCCAGTAAGTAAGGAAGAAAGCTGGTTGGTTTTTTTATTTTGTTTTGGGGTTTTTTTGGTTTTTTTTTTTTTTTTTTTTTTTTTTTTTTTTTTTTTTTTTTTTTTTTTTTTTTTTTTTTTTTTTTTTCCTTAAATCTTAATATTTTTCAGGCAAGTTCAATCCACAGCAGCCAATTTAGAGACACAAAAACCATGAAGATTATCTTTCTTCAGACACACTACAATTAATTGCAGATACAGTGTCTGGCATAGTGTAGAGAACAATGTTGCTAAAGGGTTATTATTTTTTTTTCTATGTTTAATATCTATATAAAATATAGATATTTTCAGTGCCTTCCTAGACTTTGTGTATGTAATTAAGTATTTGAAAGGCTTTGTATGTTGTGAAAATAGAGATGCACGATAAAAGAGGGTTATAAATTTTGTTCTTGTTTTTGCAGGATGTGAATCAGTTTGAGTTTTAAATATCTGGCCTTTTTCTATTTCTCCACAGGTTCCTCCCCATGCCTTTTTTTTTCCTTTTTTTTTTTTCTTTAGTTTTTCATTTTAAATTATATATATGGGATATTCAAAGGCAGAGCTTGTTATTTTCAACTGAAAAAAAACCCAAAAAACCAAAAAAAACAACCCACAGCCAAAACCAAAACAGCTTTTGGTTGGTTTGCATTTGTAAATCATAGAGGAATAGCGAGCAAAAAGGAAAAGAAAGGATAGCAGAGTTAACTGCTAGTGTATGGCATAAAATTTCTGTTTTGTCAAGATTTCTAGGTCTTGAATGTAAGCACTCTGAGAAAACGTTACAAGTTCTTGAGTAATGAAAATGTGACAAGAAACACTCAAGATTTTTTATTATTTTTAAGGCTACTCTGAGTAGGATGGGGACCCAGTCCCAGTGTCTCCATCTGTTTCAGAGTCCAAATGTGAATTACCGATTTTTGTTATGCATTTGCTGAAAATCGTGGTGATCAATGTCACAGAATACTACAGATGTCCATGTGCATTGAACCAGAGAAAGAATTTTACAGATCAGCTTCTATTTAGAGGTCTGTTATCTTTAGTAGAAGTCTAATTAGAATCATAGAAGACTGGGCTCAGGAAGGATCTGAGGATGTCTTTCATGGTCACAAGAAGGCAGTGAACTTCTGACAGGTATTTGTCTGACCTGCTCTGAAAGACCTTTCAGATTGGAGTTTTTGTAGTCTTCCCAGGCAATACATTTTGGTGATCTTTTGTCTTTCCCTTGGAAGGTCTTTTCTGAGGTCCAGTCTAACATTTTTTAGCAGAAGTTCAAGCCTGTTACTGCTCATTCATTTCCATTTCATCATTCTTTGTAACTTGTTTTTAGATCTTATTTAAATTTATTTTCTCCACACAACATGCCTTTCTCGAGGCTAACTTTTCTAGTCTTCCCTCAGTCTTACCTGAAAAGTGATGCTTTTCAGATCTTGAATTCTTGGTCTGCTGAGTTTAAGTAAGTTTAACATATGTGAATGGTTTTACAAAGGAGTTTATATCACTTTTGGGACGGAATTTGAACGCCAAGTCAGGCTTGTTAGTGCCTGTTGGCTGTATCAATGCTGATAGGCCGTGTAGCTGTTGTACTTGCTTTCCAGTTTCAGGTGTGCTAACCACCATACCACAGCTCTTACTCTGAATTCCCAGTGTCTGTGTAGTGTGGGATCAGATGATGCTTTCAGAGTCACTGAGTGCTTAGTGATAGAGGAAAAAAAAAAAAAAATCCTTGCATTCTTTAAAATATTTCAAATTGGAATGCTAAAAAATTGTTAATAAAGAATAAATTACTACAAGGAATAAAATACTTCAGGATATTGTCTTCAAAAGGCCTTGTGAATCTGTTTTATTTTCTGAAGAAAACTGTTACCAGTGAAAATTTGAGCTTATTTAATCAAGTTCAGCTTAGGAGGACCCTGGTTTTTTAGTGTTATCTCTCCCCGTCTCCCTTCTCCTCCAGATCTTCTTTTTGAACCAATTTTTTTTTTTTTTTGAATTAAAGCCAACACTGTTCTGCCTGTTGTTTAAACCTCAATGGTGACTGGAACAGATGACTCTATTTTTACAGTAGAACTCTAAAACATCAAGGTTTCAAATCTCTGGTTTTGCCTGGTAACAAGGTGAGTTCCTCTTGTATGCCTAGCAAAACATTTCATCTGTGTAAAAATCCTCTTGTGAATGGCAGTAAGAGGACAAAAGGCAGAATCAAAATAACACCTTTTTTCTAGCTTCTCACTAAACTCTTAAAGCCCGGAGACATGTAATGATGACTCCAAGGTGTTGTGTATGGTTTTTGCTGTTCCTTCCGAAGTTATATTAGCCACAGGAGGTGACTTGCTGTGATCTTAATCCTAAATGTGTTGCTCATCTGTTGTTTTCCAAGGTGATCATCCCTGGAGTACATGTGTAACTTTCTGTCATGTTTTAAATCTCCGTTAACACAGAATCAACTCCCATTGGAGGCAGACCTGAGGATACCCATGTGTCCTAATATTCGGTAGTGTAGCTTAGCGTGCTGCTTGTGATCTGTGAATATGCTGATCGTGTACCAAACCTTGTAACTGAGCAAACATACTACAAATAGGTCAGTGTATACACTGTGGATGTTTAACACTTGTCAGAAAACACATGTGGTGTAAGGTCATTACTGTGTCTGCTGAAAAGTGCCATCAGACTCAGAAGAACTTTAGCTGGGTGTCTTTCACCAGAGCTTTAATTCTGAATAGAGCCATATTTTTTTATTTAATGTGTATATTTTAAACCTCTGACGAGTATCACAACCAATTATTTTAAATTATACTTTCTTTTTTTAGCAGCATTGGTTGTTGAATATAAAATCAAGCTTTAAAGTGCTGCTTTTAAATTTGTATTTTGAACATCTTGCTAAATGTTTGCTTATTTTACTCTTGTTGGAAGGTTCAGAGGAAGCACTGAATGTTAAATATAAATTGATTATTAGATCACCATGTTCTAGAAAGATAACCAAACATAAAATAGGGCTTGCTGTGTTACAGTGTTTACCCTTGTATTTCCTTTGTAATAAATGCAGATAGGAAATTCCGTGTCTCTGCACAGATTTTTAATAGTTGTCTTCTTCTAATGTTAGATCTGAAAGGAGATTTGTCCTGACCTTATCAGGTTGTTGGTGTATGTTGTTTTCTGTGTACCAGTGAGTCTGTATTTCTTACTATGCTTTATTCTCCTGGTAGGGACCTGCAAATGCTGCAGTTTCCTCTATGAAAATGCAGAGCCTGCACGGTTTAGGAGCTGGAGCTGGGATGCAAATTTTCTGCACTACTCAGCTCATTTCAGAAGTCCTGATGAAGGCCTTCTGACCCCTTGCTAGAACAGCAGTAATATATAATAGGAGGAAAATTAAAATTGTCTAGTAAACTGTAAGCTTTAAATCCACAATAAATCAATGGATTTATTTTTACAACAAGTTAAAAATGCATGATGTCAATTAGCTGTTACACCTTGAGTGGAAGTGGCAACACTGTGATTAATTGAAATGGAATTAAGGATTTACAAATTTTGAAATTATTCTTACCCTTTTTAAATAAACGTTTTTGTAAAAAGATACAAAAATACAAATTAAAAACCAAAAATCAGTACTTGAAAGCTCCAGTTATCCAAAATACAAATTAAAAAACAAAAATCAGTACTTGAAAGCTCCAGTTATCCAATCGTAACTTTTCATGGTAACTATCTTTTGCTCTTGGAGCAAAATACAGTGAAAACATGAAGGTTAGACAATAGTAAAATTTCCTTATGAAAGTGCCCCTAATGTGGACAATTTAAACGTTATCAGCACATTCAAGGTGAAGTTTGAGTTTCTTTTTGTAGTGAATAGTGTAGTAAAATCTGTAGTTTCTGTTCCTTGGTTGACTACAAACCATTTGAAGTCTGAACTTTGATATGAAAAGAAGTATATTGTTGTTAGAGAAGTGATACCATGAAAGGAGACTGTGTAGGGTATAGTTGTTTTGGAACAAGGAAGAACGTTCTGCAAGATAAATTGTAAGACATACTGCATGTCTTCTCGAAGCCATGTGAGATTGTATTTTCTTTTTAATAAAGTATGATCAGTATTAAAAGCCTTTGGATTTTGATGAAGACTATGTTTATATGCATGTGACAGAATTGATTGTCATTGTGATTTATGTTTAAAACCGCCTCAAAACCTTTTTTCTAAGTTTGAACTTCTTTCCATTAGGTACTGCATGTTTCTTAGAAAACAATAATACTTGGGTTTTTTTCAGTGAGTGTATAAAGTCTTTGCAACAAGTGTTTTGTCTGTCCCTTTTCTGTCTTATGGTGTTTTATCCTGACTTCATGGAGCAATTTTATTTTATTTTTAAGAACATCTTACAAAAACCCCAGAAAATGATACGTTTTTATTGGAAAAGATTTATTGAGGACAGGGCGAAAAAAGAGAAATCGAATGAAGCCTCAATTTGATCTTACTGGCTTCAGGAAGGTCCTTGCAGACAGGCCACATTCATCTGCCCTCGTTTCCCACAAAAATACATGAGGGGGGTTTGGGTGTGGTTTGTTGTTCTTTTTTTTAATGTTTTTTTTTTTTTCTTTGTTTGTTTTTAAAGTAAAAACTTGAATAATAAATACAGTATCTAAAGTATCAAGGGATTGGAGTTGATGGCATCACTGGCAGACTCTTTGATGCTGCAGAATGAATCTTTGCATGGAAACTGCACTTGACAGGCTGCCCCTTTACTCCTGCCCTTCCCCTTTGCGTCCCTTTCTATTCATTTCTCTTCTATCTTTAAGTCCCTTCTGACACTGTTCAGATGTCAGTGAGGTTCTGACTTTCTGGATCTACTGCCATCAAAGTCTGAAAGAGGGCAGTGTAAAGTGCATGTACAATGGCTGTCCTGGATGGAGCATTTCCAGTGGGCTGCCTTCTGGAGGAATTTTCAAGTTGCTGCATGGATGTCTCACTGTGACTGAAGAGCTCGTGAGGATGACCAAATCCTAAAAATGAGTTTTCTCTAATGTTGTTAGGGAAATACTAGTAAGAGCCTGAAACAGACTTACACCTCCAACCCCCTCCGGTGGCAGAAGTTTATTTCAAACATTGTCTTGACAAATTCATAAAAAAGGTGGGTAGTGTTACCAGTATTAGGCTGTGGTTGCTGGCTGATGGGCATGACTAGGTCAGCAGAGACTGTGTGCTGATTATTTTTGAGGACTCAGAATAAAAGATTGAGAATGAGAATTTTGATTAGTTAATATAGAGAGAACATGGTGAACTAAAATTACCATTTGATCAATTAATAAGCTAGCATCCATTAAATAGTACTAACTGCCTGAATATAGAGGGGTTTGTATTCAAGCACCAGCCTTTGTGTGCTGAGGAAAATTACGCATAAGGGAATGTTGTTCACAAATCTGTGGTGTTACTTTCATGCTAAATTGATGCTGTGTCCATGTGACTCACTAACCACAAACAGTGCAGAAATCATTGGAACTTCATGTTACTGCATTGTCCGGAGTCTACATAATTTTTTGTCATTTTACAACAATGTTTTATAAATCATTCAGTGTGTTACAAAAGCTTTCAACTCTATGCACTAAATCAGTTCATATTGTGGAGCAGCAGAACATGACATTGTAACTGGTCTGGCAGAGTATGTGTCAATGTGAGATGCTGATCTAGTGTGATAGAGAAAAGCTTTGCCAAAATGGACTAAAAAGGCAGAGCATTATTTCCATATTGCAGTATTGGTTCAAGCTATACAAGATGTTGAAGAAAAGGATAGTAGTACTGGAGAAGGTAAATAGGGTAAAAAGGTTAAAACAGGTAAACAAGGTTTTCCTTTTCTCCATTACTTAAACCATTTTGATCATTCCATTCAGGAAAGAGATGTTTCTTTCATTGTGAGTATCTATAGAGATAAGAAGTAGTAGGGGTTTTATTATTTATTTTTGGAGTGGGACTGAGGGTTTACCTCTGTACGTTAGAACTCTAAAATTGCCCACTATTTTGGAACCAGGAGATAGAAAGAAGATACTGCTGTTTGTCTCATTGCATTTGGTAGTTTTTTCATAGTTTTCAAAGGTAATCTTGCCCTGTTCTGGATTCCCTCCTCTACCCCCCAGTTATTTTTAAGCAGTAATCCATAATCACATTACACATTTGATGAAACCAAACAGATTACAGATCTGTCTCAGTAGTCCCAAGTGTGTTCGTCCTGTTTAAACGTTCATATTGGCTTGCTTGTCTGGCATTTTGTCATATATGGCTAGTAGTAATCTCAGGTTCATCATGGCATCAACAGAGTCTCTCTTAATCTTTTAATTATTTGTTCAGTTAAATCCCTTTATGAACTGAATCCTGACAGTGTATCCTTAGAGCCATAGTGTTCCCAGGGTCTTACTGAGAAAATGGTCTCTGTGACCCAGACATTACAGTTTCACCCCAAATACTTCTTGTTACTGAGTTCATACTGCGTGTCAGGGAACATGTGTTATACTCCTTGCTTGGTGAAAGTAAGTACTTGTTGGGCAAAAGTCTTTTCTCCAGCAGACAATATTAATCAAGATTCCCCACTGCCTCTCCTCCAAACAAAGCACTTTTAATGTGTGAGGGTTGAAGCTCGGACCAGCAGAGCCAAGTTCTCCCAGTTATTTCCTGATAATTTCATATTAGGGTAACAGACTGTCCAAGCATGAGAAACCTGACATTAAAAAACATAATAATCAAAATTTGACACATATTATTAGGTAGGGGTTATATTGCTTAATCACTTACTGATCTCCATAATTATGAAACTATGCTGGAGATGAGCTGCTAATCTTTCTCCTGCATGTGAAAAGTGTTTAAGCGCTCTGAAAAAATAACTGCAAAGCCAATAATTGAGACAAAAAATAATAATAAGTCAATACAATGTAGCCCTAAGGAATAAAAAGTTGTGTGTATTTATTTAAAATATTGACATTTTATATATATATATATACACACATATACACACAGGTATGCGTATATATGTGTGTGTATGAAAAGCATCAGTCTCAGCTATGCCATGATAAGTAGCAAATGACAGACTTTTGCAGTAGTAACAAACTGGAAAAATTGTTATTACTTAGCAGAGAAGTAAATTATGTACAGAATCTAAATTCTAAACACAGAACCTAGTACTCACAAGTACACATGGCACTTCAGAATGTTGGCCTCTTGTATAGAAAGATTTTTAGTGGTGGTATTAATAGACGTTACAGAACCTTTCATTTTCTTCTGGAAGCTTTGAGGGGTTCTTTATCTAAGCATCTTTTGTTTTTTGTTTTCCTGAAAACACCTTTTGTCTCCTTTCTATTATGACAAATTCCTTGCAATTTTGTTGCTCTGTGTATAGTTACAGAAGGGATCCAATAGTTCAAAGGCATTAGAAGGGAAAGTAGGAATGGATAAAACTGACTGATCAAGTGGGATGGTAAAAGGGTCTTCTCTAAAATTGTCTCCTGTTACTGCTGTAATTTATTTTTGCTTAGGGAGTGTTTAACCTTAAAAGAGTTACCATGCTAATCCTGGAACACCATTTTTAGGTGTAGAGAGAGCTACATGACAGAATGAGCTTACATCATTTGGAAGAAAACATGGATTCATGCTTAATGAATCATTGCTCACAAAAGAATCAGAGTTATATAACTATGTAGTAGAAAAGAGAAAAATCTCTTTTACTACTTGAAAATATTTGTAGACTAGCATGGAAAAAAAGCTTAGTGTCTGTAAGTGAGCAAAATTCCAGATAAGTTTTTTCCAGTATTGCTTGCATTGAAATTCAGCTATTCCCTATAGTAAAAACCAGTAAGATGTAGTACCATGAGTTGTTCTCACTAACTCAATGTGTTGCCATTTCAGAAAACAGGCAGTTAATGCTTGAAAAACAAATGTTAACTTGTTTCCCCTTTGTAAATAAAATTTAAAATGTGGCATCTTAATGACTAAGTATTGTGCAAGCTATAGAACTGGTAAAAAAAAACTTACTTGAATGGATCCTCATTCAGAAGATTGCATTATAATTTACAGCTGTAGGATTTGTATTAATTAGTGACACATAAGCTTCTGCAAGTCTCTTTAACACTCTGTTAGTATTTTGTGGGGAATAAGGAGATGGACATATTTCTTTTATCTTCAATCTTACAGCATAGGTGTTAGTTTTCATTAAATTTCTGTTGCACAGGAGTGTCAATAAATATCTTTAGTATATCATCCATGAAGTCTGGTATGGAAGCTCTATTCTCCTTTTAATTTGTACTCAGCTGTAATAACAGGGAGGTCTAAGTCATATGAAAAATTCACAATTATGAATCCCAAAGTGATTAGGCAGTTTGTGTGTAACTAATAGGACAACTGTGTATTATCCTTTATAGTAATTAGGTACTTCATTATTGGGGTTTTTTTATAAGGTGTGCACGTCAAAAAATTAAAACATGCTCTTTTTCTTACAAGGAGTTTATTGGAGTTAACTTTGTGCTGTGTTTCATTATGATGGAGAACTCTTGCTTTTTTGTCAAAATCCAGAGGTACATTCCTGGGATATCTGTTAGAAGAATCTGTGATATGCATTAAATGTCATTATTTTGGTTCCTTGGTTTTAGGAATGACGTTGTTGCCTGAAATACCTAGGAAGAAAACTTCCACGACAGGGCAAGGCAGAGAAAAGATCCTTTACTATGAGTTCAGCTATAGCAATCCATGACGCGCGCCCCGGGATCACAGAATTCTACAAATTTATGATTCTACTTAATTTTCCTATCTAGAAAATACATCCAATATCTAATTAGCCTACCCCCCTGCTATCTATAACCACCTCCCCCAGGAACACCCCCTTAGAATTGAGTCGGTGGTCCCAAGACCACTCCTTCCTCCCCCCACCCTCATCTTCATCACATTACGTCTTCTATTTGGAGTTCTTCCAGTCCCCTCTAACCCCATCTCTATACTACGACTAAACAATATTGTATTTTGACTATAACATGTTCTAGTAGCTATCTGAACACAGCCTAATATCTCCCCCTTAGCACAGAAACAGGCTTCAAGAATGTGACACAGAGGTTAAAATCTAGCTTAAGTATTTGGTGCAGGGGTTATAAACTGCTTTTTAAATGCAAAAGACTATAAAACTATGTAAAATTACATTAACATCTACAACTATATTAAGTGTTTTGGCAACAACATAGCCCTGAACTTTTCAGGAGTAGTCATCTGCTCCAAAAATAAGCTACAGCTTTTAACCTCTAATGTTTATTGACCAGATGACATTTATACCTTTTGTCTGTCCTGTTTTTGAATCAAGAGTCAAAGTTCATTTGGAACAGTTGTTCTGCCTTTTTGCCTGTCTTGGTATTTAGATTGCAGTAAATCTGGGACTTTGATTCCCTTCTGGAAGTTTGCACTTGCTGTAGGGATGTCTTGATCTCATGGGATTTGTAGATCAAGAAAACAGTGTCACAGTCAGAGACTTCCATGTACCTTCAACCCATCCTTGGTTTCTCTGTGTGCTTAGAATACCTTTATGCTATAACACCTTCCTTATAAAATTGACTGTTTTCTATTATTACCTCTCAAACACACAGCTCAAGTTACTTTGTGAAGTGGTCTTATAATTCAATGCTATTGCATTGGAATGCAATTTGATTATGCATTACAGTTTCATCTGATGGATGAAATTAGGTGGTTACCCCATACACTTCTTGATAGCAAACCTAATTGCCTGTAGTTTAACCTAAGTCATTACCAAGCAGGTCTTTGTTTTGCAATTAACTCGCTATGATTAATAAGGACTCATGCATGCGATAGTCTGAGGGGATCTGTCAGGTTTCTGTTTTCATATGGGGTGGGATGTGCATGCTGCACTGCGGATTGCTGCAATGATTTTAGTTTTCTCTGATGTTAGCAATACTTGCTTCAGCTTAAGCACCAGGATGGTGGTATATAATTTTAAACCCCACGTTGTAAAATTATCAGTATACTTTGGCATGTTTTACCTTACACGGAGTATTATGATGCAGTAATGAAGGTGGAATTCCACAGTCACATTTAGTAACTTTCCTTAGCTATCATGAAAAGTTCTAACAGTACCTACTGAATCTTGGTGTCTGTTATAAAATCAGGCACATAAACCAGTACAAACTAATATTTATGAAATACTTGTTTTCTGCTGTTGTAAACAATTATTCATTACTTGCAAATGAGCTTTTGGGTTTTGTAATTAAACCAAGATAATAGCCCTTTATATTCCCCATGATAAATCACAATGAATGAGTAAACCTATCAACTCTTCTCACCTATTTCTCTTATCATTTTTAGGATATATATGATTGTATGAGTCTCTGTTTTAAATTAGATGCATGTCCGCAAAGGAATCTCAAAATATTGTCCTCAGTTTTTATACAAGTGCATAATTCCACATCAGTGTGAAAAGTCCATAGGTTAGATGTCATTTCAGAAGTAGAACATTTGGTTTAAATAACAATTAGAATTACAACCAATAAATATTGGCTGAATTCAGTAAATCCAGTGACTGAAAGCATGAAGTGAAGACTATATCTAGATAAGAAAACCATACGTGTTGTTATGTAAACACATGAAAACCATTAATTATTTAAAATGTAGTTAAATATCTTAGTCTTATTTTTAAATATGATATGAAATTGATAAAAAATGGCCAATGAAAAACATATTCCTTATGTAAAAGCATTCCACATACTGTGACACATTTTGGTCTCTGTAATTGGCATACAACTTTTTCCTGTCATATTCTGATGGCTATTAACAGTGGGAATTCAGCCTTTCTTGAAGGAGGGATTGGGATTCTGTTTTGTCTTTTAATATCCTTATTGTGGGTGCTGAATGTAGCCATGTTCTCAAACCAACTTTTAATGCTTCAACTTGCTTATTGTCTATAGGCAGTTTCTAGAACAGATTATAAGTACTGTACTGAACATTCATTAAATCTGCTTTAAGTGCTTACTTGGTATATCTGTTGCCTTCATCATGTCTGTTGAAATGTCCAGCAGTTGGTACAAGTCAGCCAAACTCTTTAAAGATATTAACTTTACAAGTTTACTGCAGTTGACAATGGTATATGTAGTCATGGTGGTAATGTGTAGCATAGGACTAGATAATAAAAATAATGTATTAAAATATATTGCATAGAAGAGCACTTCCCTTTTCTGAAGTACGTATGTGGAGCAAAAACAAGCTCTCATATGTAGGAGAAAATTTCATCCAATAGTTCTATAGCCATCCAGAAGTGATCCAATTATTCTTTTTTACCACACTTTCTCTGCTAGAATTCCTTATATGAAAAGTAATTCCTACATTTCAGACTCTGAACCCTATAGTGAAATGACAACATACTCCTAATTTTAGTAATTACTGAATATCATAACATGAAGAGAGCACAAGATTAGGTTTTGCACCTGTTTAATTTTTCATTTGTATATGGAAAATGTGTTAATATTTTGCTTTTTCTTAACAGTAGAAGTGCTAAGATAGATATTGTGAAAGATTGCTGGTGAAGTTCAATTTCTGTGTGCATGCACATTTCTGTGTAACCCAGCTGCTTTATAAACACAGGGGCTTAGAGCAGCCTCTTTTGATATAATCTGTTTTAGGCAAACACTCTGCAGACAATTCTGTGTGTTCAGCCCACACCTGCTATTTACATCCATGTTTTTATTTTCTGAGGTGTTCTTGTCCAAGCCACTTGCCGAGGGTGGGTCCTGCAAATGCCCTCCGTGCTATTGAAAAGATAATCATTTAATCTTGGCCCTTTGAGTCTAAAATCAATATATGCTCAGAAGACTCAAAGCCTTGTCAATTATCAGGCTATCAAAGTGTACTTTGGGAAGATTTTTCATGCCAGGTACAACATTTCAGGTTTGGGGTTTTTTAACAGAATTAGCAACTCAGGTAATTAAGCTTACATTAGATCAAATAAATTAGCTCTGAGACTGGAGTAAAAGCTGAAAGTTTGTCAACCTAATTGTAACAAATTGTTGGTCTGACATACAAGGTTAACAGCACCTAAAAGCTTAGAAAGGAAAAAAATATCAATCAATAGGGAAATCCTTTAAAGCAAAGCTTTGCTAGTCTTAGGTATATGAGGGAAGCAGGGCACACACCAGAGGACAAAGAGAAATTTTGACTTAATATTTAAGAACCTTTTATAGATTAAAAAAGCCCCAAATGTACAAAATTTAATTAGAAGCTAACGATTTGGCGTTGTGGGGACCTGAAGGGAACAGAACTGGGAATGACTTGTTTGAAATGACCTTGCTGTCAGCGTTTCACATAAGCTGTTAAATGTATGCAAAGAACTGCCAGGAAATCAATAAAATAAAGCATTGCAGTGGTCCAGAATGGAAGCATGGGACATAAATTACCATTTTAATTTTCAATCAATACGGAAACAGATATCCCTGAAGCAGTAAAACATGACCTGCACACAGATCTTCATTGCGGACCAAAGACAATACAACAGATATCCATAAAACTCATACATGTTTTCAAGAATGATACTGGCCATATTGGTTCTGTATAATTGATACTTGTCTGTTCCTGATTGGGAATATCTGCTCCCAGAACAACGACATTTTCTTCATGGTTTATCACTTTACAAAGCTTTTTGACAGCTGGCTTTAGAATTTGCAGCATGGCATTGGAATTCCTTTTTTTGTTTTGAAGTTTAAAGGTCTGATCAGCATTTGAAAGAAGTGTCTGGTAAAACTGTGAACAGGGGTCAGAATGGGGCTGCTCAAAAGATGCTAAAGAGGAAAATAGAGTAGCACAGAGAATCTTATTTCAGGGCATAGTTTCAGCATTGATTGTTGCTATAACCTATTAATTTATGATAGTCTTTTGTGGCTGTTTGAGTGAGTGTAGTAGACTTTCTTTTAAGAAGGTAAAATTACTACCGTAAAATCTGATTGCTTTTCATTTTGAATGTGAAGCTAAGGGAGCTTGAAGATTTAGTGCACTGATA
This sequence comes from Scytalopus superciliaris, assembly GCA_013400415.1. Classification (NCBI taxonomy): domain Eukaryota; kingdom Metazoa; phylum Chordata; class Aves; order Passeriformes; family Rhinocryptidae; genus Scytalopus; species Scytalopus superciliaris. Next base: position 2,734,718 of record VXBX01003014.1, read on the forward strand.
TCTTTAATTAGCTATAAACCCCATTTTTAGGACAGGATTGAGTAAATTTGTAGTGCTTTTGCCTGTGCTTCCAGGTGGTCAGCACACATTTTGTAATGTTTTAGTCACTTGGCTTATATGAACAGACTTCTCTAAGCACCCATTGTGTTTGTGTTTGGTTTTGACTAGAAGTAGTTTAATTTCTGAATCACAACCACAGAGGCCTGAAACTGAGCAGGATTTCTGCATGTGCTATAAATTAGAATATTTGCTCATCTCATAAATTCCATTTTCAAGACAAACATAGAGGCATTAAAACAAACAAAGAAAAAATCCAAAAACAAAACCAAAAAACCCCAAACAAGCAAATAAACCCAAACCCAAGCTAAAACTTTTCAAATTTACCGCCAGGTAAAATTTTCAAATTTACTGGGGAGGTCCCGGTTAACTGGGAAGGATTTGTGTTTGACTGGAAGGACTTCTGGTCTTTATCCAGCTTCAAAGTAAAATCAGGGGGCAAAACAATTGGTATGCATAGGACCAGCGTCACCATCAAGTGCTGTCCTGCGCACTTTCGGTCACTGTAGTTTCTATAGAGTCAGTCTCCCACCACAGGTTTTTTAGTTCAGTGACAGTCATTCAATGGAGTGATCGGTAGTTTTCTACTGTTAAACCAGTGAGAAAACATTTATGATGTGGGTGCAGGACTTCCAAAGGGTCATTGGCAGAACAAGGGTGACTTCATGAAATTGTTTTGGTAAAGAGGGCTTTGTGAAATCTCTTAGTGGGTTTTGTATTGTATGATTGTTTATGTACTATGAAGTAGCTCATCTATATGAATTTTTCATTGAATTTCAGATTTGAATGAAAGCAGGCTGAAAATAAATGTAAGTTATTTCCATTTATCTGATTTTTTTGCAGCAGTTCTATCCAACTGAGGAGTTAGCCTAATTTCTTTTCTGACACACAAAGCTGTCCAAATAAAACAAATCAGTCATGAACTCACTGAATGCTTGTGTCTCCTCCTGACTTCATAACACAACTTGAAGCACAAAGACAAAGATGTATGTGGCTTTGTATCCTGGAATTTTGCCTATAATTGGATCATGTGACTATAGGTGACCTCTTCCTTTTGCTGGGAGAAAAGTGCTTGGGAGAACTTCACATATTCATTTTTGAAAATTCTATCTTTACATAGCAGAATACATCTCATGTTATTATTGTGAGGTGATTTTGCCAAATTAACACTATGTGATAATCCTACGATGTAGTTTATGTTGCTAATTCTTCCTGTTTTCCTTTGTAGGAGTAAACAAGTTACCTCTTTCCTAAGTGTGTTATTTATGAAAATAAAGACCAGATCACTAAATGGTGAAACAAAGAAATTTTAGAGAGGAGTTTACAAACCCTGAAGTGTATTTTCTTTTTTATATTATTAATTTTATGTTTACTTTTCCAGTGTCTTTTATCAATTTGCTACTAATATCCATATCAAATGTGTTCTTGTATATTTGCAATGTAGCTTAGGTTTGGTTGTGACAAGAATTTATATTTTAAAAGGAATAGAATGCTACCTTTATGTGAAAGAGACTTTTTAGAAACTAAGTTGAAATAATGAAAATTGCATCCTTTCCTATTATTTTTACTGTCCTATTAGATTTATATATGTGTAACTTCTGGTATTTATACCTAGAAAAATACTGGCAATGTACTATAGAAATCATGGTACATAAAATTAGTAGTTGCATTTTACTTTATTTATATGTATGGAAATATTTTTCAGGTTTCTGATGTTTTTCTGCAGTTTTTTATGTCTGTTGAAAAGTATTCCATCTTCTTTCTGGAAGGGTATTAACAATTGTGGTTTTGCAGGCTCAGACCACTATTTTTTGTTCCTCCCACCCAGTCATAAATAAATAAAGTAAGTAAGTTTAAAATTCCTGGAGATGTAGTGGGATGTGTAGTCCCATACACTCCATTTCATGTAGGGCATAGCAAAACCTGTTTTTTCTTTATTTCTTTAATAAGGAGGTGCTAGCAATGGGAAGATACTGCTAACCTTCTATTACCAAAGCCATGCTCTATAACAAACCCAAACCGGCCAACCAAACCCAAGCAAAACAAAAAAACCAAAACCACAAAACAAACAAAAAAAACCAAACAAAAAACCACTAGCAACCTCCAAATGTAATTAAGGAGAAAAAGATTGTATTACTCAGGTTTTGCACATCTGCTGAGGCAGTCTGCTTTGGAGCTATTACAGAGAAATATCATAAATAGTTGGCTGGAAGCAAATAGAAAAGGTCACTAATTATGCCAGCTTATTTGTAATTTTGAATATCCTACTGGCAAATACGTGGTTTTGCTACCCTTCTGAAGCAATCCTCTTGTGTCCCATGGGCAGGAACTTTTATTATCTCTCCTTGTCACATAATTTCCAAGGCTCAGTGTGCCAGTAATACACAACCATATGTGTGTAATGCCAAGAAGTTTCTAAACCCCTTTTTTCATTAATCTTCATAACTGCAGTGATCGTCTGCAATTAATAGAGTGACAGAGAGGCAAAAATCCAATCTTCAGTTAGAGAACACTTCAGTAAGTTAAATGTATTCAGTTGGTTGAATAAGTGCTTAAACAGCTGCTAATAAAATCTCAGTTCCATTGGGAATTATCTTTCTTAACTCATGGATATATTGAACTTTAGAAAAGGATGAACTCCATGCTTGTATTTAAAAAAGTGAAAAGAGATGGAAGTAGAAATTGTGTATCAATTTAGTCAAGATATTGGGAGGCTAGGCATGAATATATTTTATAGATAGATATTTACATCCTAATTTGGGTTTTATCTCTCAGATTTTATCTTAACAATTCACACAGTTAGCAAGTGCTCATACAACATGTGAATACTAGTGAAAATGCATTTGTGAAATCTCTCCAGGTTGTAGAATCAATTGTTTGCTCTTCATTAACACCCAAAAATATGAGGGGTGAGCAGAAGGGATATATGGCTGGGTTTCACGTTAGAGCAGAGAACAAGTTTGTCTGTTTATCTAAATTCTATTAGATTGATGATTCTACATGAAAATAGTGGAACTCCCTTTGTCAGCTAGAGGTTTCAAAAAAATGTTTATTGTTGTCATAAAGATGTTGAAATGACAATAGCTGGTTTTCAGACCATAAACAAGTATTAGTCTCTGTGCATGTGTATTCCCAAGAAGTTCCAGCACTTGGGGCCAGTGTGTGCTGTTGTGTTCCCCCAAAAAACGATAACAGAAAAGGTTCCATTTTCCATAAACACGTAGCAGAACCGTTACTGCTTTCTGAAGCTGCAGAAGAATCATGCATCAGGTTTCTAGTTTGAGGGAGAAAAACTGCTCTGCAAATAGGCTGAACCCTGGTTTTATTCTATGGCATATCTCTAAAGATTGGAAAAGGCTTTTTTTTTTTTGTAAAAAGTAGAGAGGTACACAGGGAGTGTTATGAAGTGTCAAAACCAGTGTGCAGCTTTTTCTTGGCAGCAGAGTTTTTCTGGGCTGCCTGCGATTCCTGGGGAATTTGTAGTCTGTTTTGCCCTTTCTTCCACAGTCAAATAAGCTCTCCCTTTGCCTAAGAACATCTGGGAATTTGAGAGGACGGTGATTTAAAGAGAGAGGTTTTCTATTATTTTTGGTTTTGTTTGTAAAATTAAGTAATTATTCAGTATAGATTATTTCATTTCAGTTACTGATTCGAAACTCATACTGCTTTAATGCTTCCCAACTCTATTTACTTAACAGCTCCACCTCAATCTTCCAAGGAAACATAAAGCTTATAATAGACAGATTGGTATCAGTGTTGTTTCTTTAGATACGCATCAGGTAATCTGACTTTAAAGCCAAATGCTCTGAGAGGATAACACTGGATTTGACCGCTGCATTCTCAATCTCTAATCCAGGTCTTTGGCAATTAGTAAGGTAGATGCAGACCATCTAAACTGATTTTAGCTATTAGTTATTCAGTCTATAACTCCTAGGGCAAAAGAAGTCTGTGCAAACTTTTGGTTATGGTAAACTCTTGTTAATAGCAAAAAGGGATGCAATTTGTACTAATAAATGAATATTTGCCTAATTTCAAACCTAACACTTAAAAACAGAGAGGAGACTCTTATTCAGCAGTTTTCCATGTAAGGTACTAAGACCAGTTTCATGTTCTCAGGGACAAATGAAAGATAATTTTTCTTCAGGAAAACAAGCAAGTGAACATGAAGAATCAGATGCCTGCATGATAATGAGGACTCTTCTCATGCTTCTAATGGGAGTAGTAGTATAAAATACAGTAGTATTTTAGAATAGAACAAATGCCCCTTTAAAGCTAGAAATTATAAAGCCTCTATTAATGTGGTATTTTTATGTTCAGTTATTTTATGTAAGATAAACAAGTAGTTACACAGTATAGTTTTCTGAGTGTATATGTGCATTTCATAGGAATATCTGTATATAGTATAAAGTGAAAGAAAACTATGAGATCAAACATTTGGAATTATATGCAGCTGATATTTCTGATACTTTATGGAGTTCTGTCTATGTGCAAGATATTTGTGGAAAGAAAGAGTCCAAGTGGGACAGTTTCATCTGGGGGTAACACTGTTTAGTTTGTTGAAAAGAAATTTTTTTTCTGTTTCTTTTCTTGAAAAAAATACAATATGTGTATCTAATTTAAGGCAAAATAATTTACATTTATTTTGATTTTTTTTCCCTTGCTATTCTTTGAGCACTGGTGAGCACATAGGATTCCTAGGTTTTATTTTCTGCTCTAGGTCCTAAAGAAATCTTAGCTTTATTGCTAATCTAACCTCTTACTATTATTCTTTTTCTTTGTAAAATAATACTGGGGTTTGAAGAAAGGAAACAGAAACACTAGTAAATTTGAGAACAGCATTTATTTGAGTTTAAGAGTTCAAACTCTTTATAATATAAAATGGACTTTTAAAATTTCAGTTCTGTAAGCCAAAAAGCATTAAGCTATCTAAGATGTCTCAGTATGGTGTATGAGATCATCTGATGTTTACAGAGCATGTAGTCAAGAAAAATGGAAAATGCAAATAATTTATTTAAGTTACTACACATGGCTCGTCTTACTTATATCACTGAAAATACCATGTGTTTTAAAGGTAGTTGTGTCTTCCTACTTGATGGAACCTGACACCTTCCTAGAGTCCTTTCACTTGGGAGCATTGGAAAGCTTATTCGTAAAGGCAGGCAGAGATCAGCCCCCTGACACTGTTTACATGGAAAGGGGGATTTTTTGAGACCTGCCTGCCCATGCTGGGTTTACACTAAATGCATTGTTTTGCAAAAAAGGGCATTTGCTCATGATGTCTAACATAATCCCCTCTGGATAAGATATTTTTAAGAAATTATATCACTTTTTATACTTGATAGGATTATACTTCATTACTTTCCTTTATATGAATGATGAGGGAAGCATCAGAGGTACAAGAGTCAAGAGTAGAAGAGGGTTGCATGTCTGTAACCTCTTGCTACTTTGCCAAATCTTTTTTGGTGGTGGACGTTTAGTTTGCAGGGGATTTTTACCTCTTTTGATTTTTAGAAAGAAATAGGGAGGATTTTATAAATCTACTTTGATCACATCTGGCAAAAGTTTGATTTCCTTTGAGTGAACAGATGCAAATATCTATTGCCACTCTTGTGCGAAAAGTGTCCAGAGCAGCTGAATATTTATGTAAAAATCAGTATTACGCATAATATCCAATGAAAAGATGAAGGGATGGGAATCACTATCTAACAGATACTGGTTGCCTCATCCTATACAGTCCTTTTAGAAAGACCAAAGAGAGCATTAATACAAAATTTCTGCCTTGCTGCTCAGTTCTGTCACACATGATTTGTGTGTATTTGATCAGGTGAGTCTCCCAAAGAAACTCATAAAGAAGCAGCAGTTGCCTGCAAAATAAATAAAACCTCTGCTGTTCACGTTCTTTCACTTGCACTACCAAGACCCCTGCATTTGGCCAGAGCTTTGAAGTGACCGTGTTCACTTCAGGGAACTACACCTCTGTTTTTAGTAGTATCTAGTATCATTCATTAAAGAGAAGCAACTTATTTGTTCATTATTCAGGGTGTAAATCTAAAATTATTTTTTTTAAAGGGTATTATACTCTGTACAGTGGTGGTTGCAGTTAAACATTTAATTAGATCTACTGTGAAAAGAACATACAGGCTTCATAAAGTGGATTTATGGTTTCCATTTGTTTCTAATTTTGAGTTTGCTTTTTTTTTTTATTATTATAGTATCTTCGCATTTCCAGCAGAGGCATCACAACATTGTGACATTTAGTCAACATGTAGTTGCGAGGTTAAGGGTATTAACAAAGTTAGTTCTAGCTTCTCTCTAGTAAATTGTAGGATTTAATTTAGGGTACATGAGTGTATTTATTTATTCCAGGGAGAGCAGGTGACAGTCTAAATCCCCAAATTCTCCCCAGGTTTTATGTATGTAGCAGATCTAGGTCTTTTCACATCTCTCCTATCTGGCTAAAGATCAGGTCTGGCTGAATGCTTAATGTTGAGTGCTTTGTATGATCTCAGCCTTTTCATGCCATGGTCTGAAATGTCACTGTGGCGGTTGCATTGATCCTAATCTCACCACTGTCTTCTTTCTAGACTGTGTTCAGCAAGAATCTTTAAAAATCTGTGTCTGGAGTTTTAATTACAGTAAAATGTTTTCTTTCTTTCTCCCCAGAACTGACTTTTGTAAATTCAATTAGACATTTCACTGAGTTAGATAATCAAGGAGTGAAGCCTTTTAATGTAGAAAATACTCCATGTTTCTTAAAATTCTTTTTTCCTCTCTTATTTTTTTGTCTAGTTCAGTGGTAGGGTTTTCTTCTCTTTTTTGAAAAAGTACTATCTTGTTGATCGTGCTGTATTTGATAACCAGGTATGTTGCCATTGCAGTGGTACCCCTCAGTAGTGAGGGTTTTCATAGGAAAGATTTCTGGACTTCTTTTTTTGTTGTTTTACCTTACATAAAATGCACATTGAACATGAACTTCAGGTGTCAATTGTGAAGCTGTACCTGAATTCTGACCATTGGTTGTATGTATTAATGAAAGAAGTCAAATATGTGAAATTTGAAGAGGGGAAATCAGTTGGGTGTTTTCCTAGTTTAAGTCGATCAAATGTACTTCTGGATCTAGCTCTTGATTTTTTTCCTTCCTGTGTACAACACAACTAATATGTACGCTCTGCAAAAGAAGTTTGTATGTGATCCTATGCTTATTTTATGTAGGTTTTTTCTTAACTTTCTGGAAAAACCTCCCTTGTTCCATTAAAGGCAAATACTTATGTTTCTGGTGGTTAGGATATGACTGTTCTGTTAGCTCAGCAGTAGATGTATCTGCCCTAAAAAACAAAAATGAGAAACCAATTATATCTTTTAATAGTATGTATTGCACATGTGCATTTTGTTTGTATTTCTTCATTTATGGAAAAAGTAATAATCCCAGTTGCATCTGAAGCTGCAAACAGTGACACATGTGAAAAATACCATTCTGGAGAGCTTGCCTCTTGTGTTAAACAGCACGTGCATCACACATTTCTGCAGTGACAGCTTACCGATGTACATGATGTTTTATCAGAACATTTACCTGTGTTCCCTTACCAGTGTAACTAATAAATTGCCCCCGTGGTGGCCCTGGGCTATGTTTGAAGATCAGAGGCTGTCTTTAATCCCTGTAACACCTCTGTACCATCTTCCAGCCTGTGTGATACATGCTGTGTAAGAGAAACAAATGTTGTAGTTTACAAGGCCTAAACTTGAACCTGATATTTGGAAAAGCAGAAGGGTTTCGGAATTTACATTCATTATTTTGTAGGCAAATTTTAATAAATTGCTATAAACATGTCATTTGTAACCTATAAGCTAGCTTCCTCTGGCAAGTTGAAAGCTACAGAACAGTTAGTTTCCTGTTGCCATTCTTTGGTGCAAAACCCTGATGTGGTCTTCTGAGGCTTTTAGACCCAAAACTATTATTTTCTCTGTAGGGTTCTGGGCTGTGTGCCAGTTTGTTGCGTGTCTTTGCAGTATTGTATCTATTGCTGCCTGGTAATTTGCTTCTGCTGGGTAAGTGCCTGCCTCTCCTTCAGAGCACATAAACAATTCTGGAGAAGAAATAATAGGTTAGGTACCTGGCATTTTCAGCCATGTACAAGTGATGTGAAAGGTCAAGAGAATATCCTCTGCAAGAATCCACCCTTTCATCAGAGGCTGAGGTGTGAACTTCAAGTCAGATCCTGCATTTCAGTCCTACAGGCCCATGGTGCTTTATTCAGTAGAAGGCATACTGGGGCTTTTATCCACTGGCATTGATCTGAATTACTGCAAGTAGGAGGAGGAATCAATTCTCTTTGGTGCTTGATTTGAGCTGCCTGAATTATAGAATCACATTTTAATTTAGACTTACTTCACAGTGTAAAAGATAAGGGCTCCTTCTAGACATACTATTAGATCTCAACCTTGAAGGTTTCTCTTATAATTTCAACACTTGTCCACTTATCTCATAAATAAAAGGTTTCAGTTTTAATTCTAGTAATCCCCCATGTGAAAGCCCCTAGCACAAGCAGATTCATTGCTGCAAGCACAAAAATAGCTACAGAATTCAGTTATATTGATTTCTTCTGCATACTTAAGGGAGGGATCAACACCCAGCTTCATTAATAGCACTGAGCCTGCACTTGCCTCATCTGCTGTAGCTCTACACGACTTTCACTGACTGACATCTCTTGCCTGTAGTTTGAGTTACTGATCTTATACAACTGAAAACCCATAAATGGGTTCAGCAGTGACACAGGCTGATGTCTTCTCATTGCCTTGCAGAGCTTCAATGTAGCAGCATGGTCTTTTCTCTGAGATTTCATTACTGTGATTTGACTGTGAGGTTTCCTATACTGACATATTTAAAATAATGTTTTTTTCAGTGCTTGCATATCATTGAGGTCAAAGGGAAAAAAAATCTTCCTTCCTTCTGTATTTTGTGTTTAAGTGCAACTGTCAGAGAGTTTACCATCACCTCGGGTTATGAGCTCATGGAGTTTGAACTTCTGAGTTAGTTGTTGCTCCAGATCATGGTTCAGTGAATGTCTGTGGGTTAAACTCCATCTCCCTGTCTGTTTTCAGGTCTTTAGATGGACTGCAACCTTGTTGTTTTTTTCCCAGACCTTTTCAGTCTGACAAGTCAAGCTTGAAAAAAATGAGGTAACAAATGATATCAACTCATTCTCATATTTGCAATTGAACCATAAGAGCCTCTGGAAAAATTAGGAGAATTTTTGGCAGCTGGGCTGCTGGTAGTACCTATAACCTAGAAAATGAAAATAATAGAGGCCTGAAGGAAAGGAAAGTGTGGTTATCTTTAAGATGTGAGTACAGTTTGATTTTTATTTTTTCTCAGTTACTTAGGGCTTGATCATACAGGCTTTTTGAAAATATCTGAAGTGAAAAACCTCTTTGTTTGGAGGTTTTGGTTATCGAGATTATGTGGAGCATTGTGTGAAAAATCCTATCAGTTCAAGATCAGCCAAGCTAACTTGAAATTGTGGGTGAATTTAGCAAATTTAGATGACTGGATGAAGAGAAGTGCACAGTTACATTAGAGCTATGTGAGCTGTGGCACCGTGTGACCTGTGGTTGTTTCTGAGGGACAGTGGCTCGTGTGGTCACATTCTTCCTAAAAGTCTGAATACAGTAATGAGTGAGGATTGCCTGACTCAGGTTCCTAAAGTCAAAAGTACTCTGTTAAAATTCTGCTGAACACACCACTAATTCAAAACTAAAACACTTAAAGAAAAAGGTAAGTTAAGCAGTAAATGTGAAGTAAAAGTTACAATTTACTGATACACTCTACTTTCTCTTACCAAAGTTGACTCAGTTTATTTGTCTGATGAATGGTGTGGCAAGAATACTGCCACTGTTGTGATGCAGCCTTGCATTATTGAATGGATTAAAATCAGGCTTCTCTGTGCTGATTATGGTTAAATTCAGTGTGTTTCAGAGGTAGCTGTCCAGGCCATGGAGGTGAGCACATTGATCTGCTGAAACCAGCAACTCTGAAGGACTGTTGAATTCACTCCAGACACTATTAGCTTGTTCTGTGCTAGTGAAAAATAAATCAGCTATGACTTGCTTGCCTTGGGGCGTTTGTTTCTTGTAGCTTTAGCACTGATGGTCATTGTGGAGATTTTTATTTTATTTTACACTATGAATAACAAGCAGTTTGATTGGTTGTATAGCTCCATGTAACTTTTGGTTACAGGGAGGAAAGAATTATGCCACAAGGAAGCATGTTGTGATAGACAGCACAACTAACTTCTCCAATGTGTAGGATAGTTCGATAAACTCCAGAATTTTGTATTGTTTAGCAGCCACTGTTTTGCAATTCTCTTCTCTAGACTGTATGCATTCTCCAAAGTCTCTTCAGGAATTAATTATAGTTTTCCAGTCACAAGTGAAACTATGCAACCTGAAATTTTTGACAGCTCCACAGGCAGAAAGCTGTCCTCATTCCACATGAAGGAAAGCAGGAGCTGTTGGTAATGTTCTCCTACATATAGCACAGTTAATTTCCTCATTTTGGAGGAGATATAGATAGGTAATATGTTTAATTGGCAGTTCCTGCTTCTTGACCAGAGTTTCAAATTATATTTATTAGCATGCTACGAGAATCGTGTTCGCTTACATCATTTATACACATCTGCAGTATTAGTTTGCCTTTTGATTTAAAATAAAAATACGTTTTGCAAAACTTATGCATTATTGTCCACAATTGTAATTGTCATAAATCAGTATCAGTGTACTAGCTCTAAGTGGATTTTACCAAAGTTTTATGCTCCAGAAAGTTAGCTCTTGCTGTGGACACCTAATCTCAATATTAATCTGTGTGTCTTGTATAAGTATAAAGAAAAAAATGGTGTGTCTTCAGTTTGCTTATACTTTTTAATGTATTCCCTGTATTCTGCACTTTTTTTACCAACACCTTGACAGCGTATTATACAGACATGTCACATAAAAGGTCATCTTGCATTTTTACATTTAAAGGTATGTGTTGTAATGTTCCAGGTTTAGACACTTTGGCTTTCATCCAAACCAAATTTATCAAGAAATAGAGCCCATCTGCTACCACAAATACAAAATATTTTGAGCTCTAGGCTGCGTAAGTGTTCTACAAACATACCGGGAACAAGCAGAATAGGATATATTTGCACTTGAAAGCTTAGTGAAGTTTTATTCCTGCATCTCTTCGAGGGTTAAAGATTATCTAGGGGCATCAAAGCCTCTAATGAGTGAGCTGTGAAGATACCTTGTTCAAAAATTGGTCTTCTAAATAATGTTGTATTTCTTTCCCTCCCTGCTTTTAGATTTAATTAATTTCCTTTATTAGTTCATGCCTTTTTTAGATCCACATTCTAGAAAACCATTTACATGTTTTACATGTGCAGATCTCTGCAGACACTCCATATAATAAATAAACCATATATCACCCCAAAAATCCTACTGAATCTTCTTTTGAGTTATCTGGCCTCTGTACATGTTTGTGTTACTTTGTGTTAGTGAATGTGTAATGTTTGCTGCAGAGGAATTATTTGGCAATGTATAAATTAGATCTAAAAAGGAATGTTGACCTTACACTGGAAAACCTGTCTATTATTATGTATATTTTGATGCCGCATATGGAGCTATAGTGTCCACAACTGGACACAATATCCCTATTTCAAGGATGATTTTTACTTACAGTGGCATTGGGCTATGTTTAGTGTTTCAGGTAGTTTACAGTACAGTGCAGCAGAGATGATAATGAGGGTTTCACAGATACCTTCATTTGGAAAAGAAATGGGAGAACCATTCATATTTTGAACCCGATTGGGAAGTAACATACTTTTGAGCTGGAGTTAAAGAAAGGTACAGATTCCATACACAGAAGGACATGCTGCAGAATCAGGTTTTGAGGGTATTCAGCCTTTTGAAGTCTGATCAGCTGAAGTGTGGTTAACCCTGTCCTTCCACACCTGCAGTTATATACTGTCTGAAGAGTATGGGTATGTGTATACTGGGCTCTGCTAGTTTCTCTGAACAAGGAACATAAAGTCTGACAAAACCAGCTTGAGTGCAGCTCGTGGTGCTTGACCTGGAGGCTTCGGTTATGAAGCTGTGTTTGATCCTTCATGAGAAGTGGATTTCATTCAGGTGATTGTTGTCCCTCTCTGTCCTGATCTAAGATCACAGATAAGTGCAGCAGCACTGTTGAGCACTGTTTACTGTGTAGAAGTTGAGTACCATGCATTTATTTGTCATTGTGGAACTGGTGACATAACTGTTGGGGGCTTTCTTGCTTTCATATTTTAAGAAAGTTGAGTTAGCCTTAAAGTTCATTGCACATCAGTGTAACTGCACTGAACAGAGCAAATAACCAGGAACTCTTCCTTTCCTGTAAGGTAATAATAGAAATTTCAATTAGCTGCCTGCTATTTTGTTTTCTTCCATTCACTTTGACATTTAGCACTGCAGTGGTTTTAATTTTCTTTAGTTCTTATAAAGACTATTTTTTTCAATTATTCAGCTATTTCAAGAATTTTTTATCATAATTTAAAAAAATATGTATTGTAAGCATCTGCTTACTGGTAGCAGTTGGAGTTTACAGATTCCAAAGTAGCTGTAGGGCTGGGATCAAGTAGGAGTTCCTCAGGTAGAGGTAAAATATTAATAAGAGAATAAATACAATGAAAAAAGTTCACGTAAAGTGATCTGATTTTGAATAGGTTATCTCTGATGAAACAAACAACAAAAACCAGTGAGGGCCTGTGTCTGTCATTAGAAAATCCTATTGAGTGGCAATAGACAGTTTAAACCCTGGCAGTTATATGTGCTAGCTGACAAAGTAGCAATTACATTTCTAAGCAGCCCAATAATGCGAGCTGGCCTTTTTTGATCCCTTTAGTGGAATGCCACTTTGCTTTGTGGTCACTTTCTAATTAGAATTTTCAATGCTGCTTTGCTAATAGACGGCTGCAAAAATAAGTGATGTTGCAGTTCCTGATGGGGAGTGTCTTGCTTCTAATAGCTTGCTTCACTTTGCAAAGCACTGTCAGATAGTCCTCTCTGTGATGAAAGAATATAAATATGTGTACAAAGTGACCAGAAGAATTAATGTTCTGCAGTGCCAGTGCAAGGATGAAGAGGACTCTTGAGTCTGTTGGCTAAGCAGCTTTTGGAAGGTTTCTTTTGTCTTTAAAAAAATAAAAAGTAAAAGGTAAGAGTGGGATTTTTTTCTGTCTATGAAGAGGTATCATGTAGTTATGGAAAAAAAAAACAAACCTAAAAATTTATATTAAGAAAATTAAAAACAAAAAATGTAGAATTATTTAATTCTGAAACACATGTAAGCTATCTATTACTGTATGTTTTTCATATCAATTTTTTTTGGCTGGTGCATTTCCAACATCATTGACAGGCAATGACATTGACATTGATAGTTTGCTTTTAGCAGACAGATTTAGTGAAAAGAAATGCTTATGTTTTAGAAGTACCAAAGTAAAATTAACAGAACCCCTTTCTTCTGAAGCACTATTGAAAAAGTAGAATTAGAGCCCCTAGACTGCTGTCCTCCATAAACAGAGGAATTTGGTACACTTGCTCATGTATTAGGTAATGTGTAGGTAATGAGGAATGAATAAGTTCTTTGTTTCTTAAAGTGGCAGAATTTTAGCGTGTTTATCTTTGTGTAGGTCCTCAGCTGTAATCACTAGTGCTTTATTAGATCCAGAACAATATTGTAATAATCTGAAAATGTATTTCAAGACAGAACAGTCTCATATGTAGCATTGGTACCAATGAATATGTTGATACTTGCACAGGATGTTGGGATGGGAGCCTTATTGAAACCTTAAGCAAATTGTGTAGTTCTCCTAACTTTTAGATCCATGAATCTACAAAGAAGCCAGTAATTAACCTATCAGTTAAGCAAAAAAAGCTTCCAGCTTATTGTTGCTCAACTTTCCATGAGTTTCCAAGTTCTCATAGTATAATTAGGTACATCTATTCAGCAGAGTAAGAAACAGCAGATTAGAAGATTGAGAAAAAAAATTAAAGCAGACTTCATCAGAGGTTTGTTTCCTTTCTTTAGGGGTTGGAAGTGACTTGTGGCTTTCATTTGTTTGGTTGTTTATTTTGTTTTGGTTTTTTTAAACATCTACAGCACTTTGGGAAGCAATTTGACTTTTTTTTTAACATGTAGATTATTTTTGGAGATTACAAAATATAAAACATTCTGTTTTCTGGTCAGTTTGGAACATACAGTTCTGCTTTTTCTATTAGTATGATTCCAACTGAATGCTTTGTGTACAACAGTGACAGCTATTATATTGTCTATTTAATTACAGCCAGCTCTGTAAGAGTGGCAGGGCTGGCATTTAGCAGATTTGCAGATGAGAAGCATTTCAGGGGTGTATTAGACACATCTCTTCATTCCAAATAGAATGTGTTTTAGTATATTATTTGCACTGGAAAATATTGGAATTGTAATCAAAGTCTTCTATTGTTTGTACTTGAAAAGCTTGACATAAATGCTTTGAGTAATTGCTTTTTCAATGGGAAGTTGCTTAGGAGAACTTTCCTAGCACACTGAAGTCAGAGACATCTTGTTCAATGCCCTCTTCAAAGCAGGGATGATGTAAGGTTTAAATCGGGTCTCCTGTGACCCTTTTCCAGTGGAGTTTTGGTGACTGAGGGACAGCGGTTACACCACATGGCCCGAACAGCCTGTTGTGATGCTCAGTCACTTTGTGAAAGTGAAATGTCTCAAAACAGATGTTCCTAAGCAGTGTTAGGAGCCTGAAATTTGAAGACGGCTTCAATTATTTTCTCCTCCTAATTTTTTAACAAAGATGGAAACATACGTTCTCTTCCACAAGTTTTCCCTGTTATCTGGTTTCCATGCTATATTTATCCATATCTTGTCTAAAGAATAAAACCTGCTTTCCCAGTTGTGCCTTTTCAAAAGGAGGTGCATATCCCTCACATTGGAAAACAAAGCCTCTGAGTGTAGGCAAAATGCGCTGAATTTTGCAGTTGGAAACAATGCAGGTCTCACTTTAAAAGCTGCTTGGCTGTCGAATGTGTCATCTTGTAAAGCTGCCTTCATTAAACTGGTGTACATACATACAGGGTGATCTGGCTGGGCTTGGAAGCAATATAAAGCCTAGTGCTTATATTTGGGAAAGGATTGCTTCAGAGTGCAGGGTAAGCCTCAAAGGGGTTGGATGCTTGAGATGATAAGCAGAAACAATTGTTGACTTGCTTGTCAATATTAGAGGTTTTCCTCTTAAAGGCGCATGTGTCAGCAGTGTTCATTCCAGAAGCCCTTCAGGAAATGTAGAATGAGAGACAGATATCCAGAATTTAGGCCATCTGAAAGGTTACCCTGAGGTAAACTCAAAGTAAAAATGTCTTTTGATAAGAGAATTCTGCTCCCACATAAGGTAGATACAATAAACTTGTATTTTTCTGCAGATGCATTTTGTTTTTTCCCTTGGAAGGAAGGGGAACAAAGTACAGTGTCAAAATCTGCATTTAAACTAAGGTACTTCATGTAAGAAAGTGTGACAAGATAAATGTTTAATTAGTGATATAGCCATCCTTTTTGGGGAGGGGGGATAGGGTGAGGAATTGCTGTTGTATCACCTTCAGTGTTTAGTTTGTGATTTAATGTAACCAATGGGAGATCGTCTGCAAATCTTGTTAACAAGGTCACAAATGTTTTGTCCTGTTCAAACATTTTCTTGTGCATAAATTAATTAAGAACAGTATAGTAAAGAGTGTGGGCATAGTGTTGGGGAAAGCGTAGATTTCACAGTTTAGAAATAAATTCTCTAGGAGTTACTTTTCTTTGTTTCACCTTGAGCACAGATAATGTGGGTGTTTTAGTTGATGATGGCTTGTAATATAGTTTCAAAATCCCGCTGGGTGGTTATCCTTAGTAAAACTGAAAGAATTCATTCCCTTATTACCATTATATACTCTGCTTACTCTGTTGTAAAAGCAGCCATAAATCTATGGTAAAATAGTAAATAAAATAAGGATAAACCAATCTAATCAATGAAATGAAACTATTCCAAAAGCAACACCAGGTTTTTTGGTTGTCATGTGCTTCATGCTGTGTAGCTTTAGACACAAGATGCTGACTTCATGCAGAAGTTTACTTGAGGTGGATTGAGAATAAGATTCTGCATCTTCTAGGACAAAATACAGAATTTCAGATATTTGAAAAATCACTTGCTGACCATTATTCTGATCTGTAAGTATAAGAAGAATATTTGACAAATCCAAGCAGAAGTACTTAGCCATTCTTATGTTTACTAGTCAAACTTAATTTTAAAAAGTATCATTGTATTCAAGAAATCAAAGAAAAGAGACAACTCCAGTAGGTGGAGGAGGGAGTGGCCAGGAAAAGCTGGTCAGGTTGTTTTTTCTAAGTCTTTACCTGTATTTCTACTATAGTGCAAAAATAGGTTAGATTTACAAACTTCTTTTTTTTCCCCCAGCAGGGCCTTGAATTTCACTTGTTATAATTTGCATTTTAATAACGCCTATAAGGTGTTCAGATACATCTGACCAGAATATCATGTGTCAGTTTTAATTCCTTGTGGAAAGTCTGCCAAACTTGTTTGCCAACTCTAGTGTTTTAATTCACTTATCTTCAGATTTGTGGGAGAATTCAGAAAGAAAGAAAGAAAGGATGGTTCTAACAGCCGAAAAAAAACCCTGGAAGTCTTTAGAATTATCCAAAAAATATTTTATTGCCTCTGCACTAAAACTCTCCTCGTGTTTTCTATAGCAGTATTTATATGTAAATCTTCCAGCACTGAGAAATAGCTGAATAATCTGACCATGAAGTGGGGTTTTAATTTTGTCAGTAATACATAGAAGAAGAATCTGACTGATTTAGTTTTTAAATTTTTCAACCTTCTTAGTGTTGTGAAGAGTTTTGCCAATACCATTAGATCATTTTTTATCTTCAGCAGAAAGGAATCATTTGGGGAATAATTGTAGGCTTAATTGAGTGGAATCACACTGTGTGGTCCCATCTTAAGTTCTTCAGTGTCTTCTTTTCATCTGAGATGAGTCTATCAGTCTATCAAAGATTGGATGATTTTGTTAATTTCCTTTTTTGAGGTCTTCTTACAATTATTTTCTTCTTGTGATTGTCATCTGCTCTAATTAGTTTGTGCAAATTTTTGCTTTTAATGTGTTGAATCTTTTTAACAGAGTGCCTGGTTTTGACAATATATATAATTGCTTTTAAAAAATGTATTTATCATATCTAATGCCAGTCTTCAAGTGTATATTCGGCTCAAAAGAAGTAAGATGTAAAGATCAGAATACTGAAATTAGTATTTCAAGTATATTGAATTATAATAGTAAAGCTAATAATTATAAAATAACAACCTTCCAGTAATGATTACTGAGTGCAAAACGAGAGTGAGGCAAAGCTCTGTTGGTTACTGAATCCAAATAATGCAAATATTTATACAGAAATAAGGAAAATATTGCTGATTAGCAATGGTAAAAAATTTAATCCAGGAGGGCAAATTTCACCCTGGCAAAAAACAAATAATAATATTAACTTTTAAATAATTACCTCATCCTGATGTACTTTGCAGTGTGTGTGAAGGTGACTTGGCATGTGTGAACAGGCTGGAGATAGAGCAGTACCATCTGCCTTTTCAGCAGCATCTGACTGGTCACCAGCTGTGGTTAACAGCCAAGTGATGGAAGATGCAGCAGGGCTGAAGTTTGTCAGCTGCCTTCCTCCGTCACTTCTGGGGGCACTTTCCCATCAGTGTTACTTGTGACAGCAGGAATCATGGAGTTAGGAAAGCGCTGGGACGATACACTGTAAACGGTTTTGCAGGCTGCTAGAGGGAGGATCATGTTTAGCCTGAAAGCCTCAGAACATCTCCCATTTTGTGTTCAGAGGTCCCTGAAGCAAGGAACTTGAAAGATTTCAGGTGTGGTACTTAGCATTTTTTTAGATTTTTAATGTTTATGAATAATTGTATTCTGATTTTACTCTTTTTTTCTTTGATCAGTAAAATTTTAAGCTTTTGATATTGTTTTGATTTAATTTTTTGCCCAACATTTAAGTAATAAGCATGTTTTATGGAGACCATGCTATTGATCTAAGTGTGTAAAATAAAACATTGTGTTGGCTGTTCTTGCTTGTGGATTTGTCAGTCTTTGCATACCAATTTGCCCTGAGTATTCTATTCAAATCATGCTTCGGATAGAAAATGTGGGTATGATTTATGTCTTTTATTGATTAATTGCATGATATTCAGCTAGCAAAAATAAGTGTCTTCTGGTAACTATATTTTGCTTTTTTAATTTATATATATATAAATATATATAGGTGGCTAATCCAATCACTGGAAAAGTGAATGCAGTTTTCCACATGGAAAATAGTTTTTCAGCTTTCACGAGATTCAATATCTACTTAGTCTTGCGTACTGGAAGGAATTCCAGGTAAATCAGCAAGTAGGAGCTGCAAGTTTGAGTAATAGTGAATTAACCTACCTGCTTTACTTTTTCTGGTTATTAAAATGCATATCAACTCCAGCAGTTTTAGATATAGAGAATCTTTGTTGTGTTGATTTTCCTCAAAGAGCTTTACTTTCATATATAGAAACAGCTTGAAACTTACTACATATAATAAAAGATATGAATAGTAAAACAGAGTAATTTGGAATTTTTTGATACATTTAGCTTTTCAAAAACATCACACATGACACATGAATAATACACTGATTAATTTGGCAGTTGGGATGGTTTGTCAAATGGCTTTGAATGTATAAGAACAGTAATAGTTTCATGCCATTACCTTTACATTTAGACAAGCATGCAAAACTAGCAGTTGCTGTTTTAAATTCATCATAAAAGCTAAAGCATCCTTTGGAATTTTTTATGTATCCAGTAAAAATGAAGGGAAATCTCTGTAAAGCATTTCTGTACCTATCAGCCTGAATGTGCTGTGGTCACTATTTAGTATTAGCATCTTGCTGGTATATTATTCTTGTTTGTTTCCATGGTGGGGTTTTTTTTGTTTGGGTTTTTTGTTTGGGTTTTTTGTTTGGGTTTTTTGTTTGGGTTTTTTGTTTGGGTTTTTTGTTTGGGTTTTTTGTTTGGGTTTTTTGTTTGGGTTTTTTGTTTGGGTTTTTTGTTTGGGTTTTTTGTTTGGGTTTTTTGTTTGGGTTTTTTGTTTGGGTTTTTTGTTTGGGTTTTTTGTTTGTTTTGTTTGCTTGGTTTGGTTTTTTTTGGTTGGTTGGGGTTTTTGTTTTTGTTTTATTTTAATGTAGATGCGTAATTCTGTAAAATAAATGAGATTAGTGCTAGCGTTTGGGGAGTTTACCAAGAGAGAATTTCATTCTAGGTTAACTGCTGTTTTTCCATTCTAAATGGGCATAGTTCTTTTGAAAGTCATAGAAATATGTGAACTGGTATCTTCAACTCTTAGTTGTATTTTCTTTGCCAAAATACTTTAGGAGATTTTGGTGTTTATGAAAAGGTATATTGCAGTTGTTTATGTGCTGTAAAAATTATGTTTTCTCTTGGGTTTTTTTTCCACATTTTAACACAAAAGAGTAGGAGAAAATTATAACCAAGTTAATAAATATTAAGATCTGAGCTTAGTGCTGAAAGTTGATTATAATACAGTATTCGTGCTTAAACACAAGCCAGTGCAACTAGGTTTTCTGCTCCTTTCTTAGTGTTTGTATGGAATTCTTCATCCTGTTTGTGGGATTTTATTTTTTTTTCCTTGTTTACTGAGAAGTCCATTGAAATAGGTGATGTGCTCAGAAACTGTTGGTCCATACCAGTGAGAGGGTGTGTTTTGGCATTGAATTACTATTCTTTCCAATAGACAGCGTTCACTCCAATGCACACAACACACAACGTACTTAAGGAAGGGATAGGTGTGCTATATAGCCCGTTGGCTTTCCAGATTAGATTTCTATGATTCTAGTGCTGAGAAGATCTGGAGTCTGGCTAAACAGTGTCTTATTCTTTCCTGAGCAAGGGATTTTCCAGACAGAGGTGTCCCCTTGAGCTTGTCCCAGGTCTTGAGGTGGTCTCTGAATCCAGTCATATTCCTGCATGTTACCCTGCTCTTCAGCTCTGTAGGCATGTGGCTGCCTAAGGCACAGTCTGCTTAAAAAAATATAATAAAACTTCAGGTGCATGTGTCTCAGTTTTATCACTGTTATAGGACCTGGTTTGTAATGCAAAGAAATTGTTCTCTCTTTGCCATAAAAATACTTCTCGCCTTTTTCTGGCTCTGAGGTAGCTTTGCTGACATGATTATTTCTATCACTCTCTTATGACTCTGCAGTAAGCTTATTTACCATCTGCTTTTAGGATGTGTGTTCCTGGCTAAAACATGATGTTTCCAGCTGTCATATGCCTGATAGTGCTAGGTAAAGAAAATAGCAACAAAAAAGGAGTGAAAAGACATTAAAAAGTTGGTTCATCTGCTGTAGAATATTTTTCAGAATTCAGTCTTGAAATTATTAAAATGTGGAATGTTTGAGGCAGATGGGATAAAATCCTTTGCGTCTTAGTGTCTCTTCCAACAAGATGTGATTTGGGGGGAGATATTTTTCTGTGTTCCTGCATTCCTACACCCAAAACATAGTGTACTGCATAAAAATCCACCATAAGCCTCCTCCTCCCTTTGCACCACTGTTCTGAGTTTTGAACTCCATCTATTTTGTTTTGTTTCTTTGAAAAATAAGTTTTACCTTTACTAGTAATTTATAAAGACCCTTCACTTTTTCTGTAAAATTTAGATGTACAAGAGAGGTGGTCATTGAAAGTTCACTGAAAACATTATTTTGTGATGCACCTTCCGTGTCCACCCCCTGATCCCAACATCTGCCAGAACACAGGATTGTGATGAGAGACTGGCAGAGATGTTGTTTACAAAAATTAGAAGCAAATCTCTACTTTTTTTTCTGAAATACTTCAACTTTTATAACAACTGTTAAGTGAATTTTAGGATTAACATTCCATTTGTGTTTCTAGAAAACTAAAAAATTAGCCTCCTAAAATTAATAGCCCTCAACTTGTCTCTAAAATTCTAGGTTTAGAATGGTTGTGGAATAATAGAGCAATATAAAATTCTTAAATATGTGGCAAAGATTTAACATTTCCAAATACTTTCACAGCTGGAACTTTATCAAGGTATTCAGTTTACCATTCTATTCTACATTATATATAGTAGGTTTTTTGTTTGTTAAATTTCCTTCAATAATGCGGAAGGATGTTACACCTTTGTTCTAATACTACAGTTTTATATCCAAGGTAGCATCAGGGTGACCAGCAGGTCAGTCTGCAGATCCGTTTAGTCCCTAATTCTGTTAACAATGATGGCTGTAGAAAATGGCTGAAGTATGTGTTTTAGCTTTCCAGCTCTTTTTTGGATCAAGTGCTTCAGGGCTGGCTGTAGTTTCTATGTACTTATTAATCTTTAACAACCTTCTCCTACTCAAATGTGTTCAGTCTTCCTTAAATCTAGATATAACCTTTACCTCTCTAAACATCTATTAGCAAGGAAGTTCACAGATCAAGTATTTGTTGGGTGATGAGTCACGTCATCTAGTTTTGAAGCTGTTTCCTGTTAGTTTTAGTTGATGCCTCCTGCTCCTTATTTTGGAAGACAGACTGAAGAATCAATTTTTATCACCTTGACCTTGAGGACCGTGGTTTTATAGGCATTTTTTATTTCTCCCCTGAGCTACATCTTTCTGGAAAGAGAATGAAGTGGTTTTTTGGTTTATGTAAGGATTTCTTGCACAGAAGTTGTTTTAACTTTGTCCATTGAAAGTTCCTAACTTCTGGTTTATTTTTCTGAACAACTACAGATACATTAATTTTTTTTCTGCATTTGTATTTCTTTCTCTTTGTCTATATTTATTTTATCCGTCACTTATTGACCACTCAGTGTCCTGTGTTGCCACATGGTTGGTTCTTACCTTTTTTTCTAAACGCTCAGGACAAGCTTAGCATCTCACACTTCAGATTGTTTGCATCTGGTCTTTTTATGATAGTGCTTCATGTTGCTGGTACCACCACAGATATTTGCACAATTCCATTGCTAGAAACATCCTTCACTGCCATCATTGCTTGCCTTCTTTTGCTGACAATTATTTCAGGAAGCACAGAGAATCTTTTTTTCTTTTTCTTTTTTGTCTGGATGCTGAGTTTCCTAAAAAGTCTTTTTAAAATCAACATTAATCCCTGCCTTCCAGGTTTTATCCTTCTATGTCTGTATTCCAAACTTCCTTGACGTTCTAAACTCACTTTTTTTTTTTTTTT
>VXBX01003014.1:2757134-2808937 GCA_013400415.1 Scytalopus superciliaris
AAATCTCTTTTTTTTTTTTTTTTTTTTTTTTTTTAATTATTTATCAAGAAGTTATATTGCAAAGCTGGACTGTATGTGGCCAAGTGTGTTAATCAAATCCCTTATTGTAGCCATTGTTCAAGCTTTTCTAAGCACATGCCATGATCACATTCAAACATCATATGAAGATTTAAATAATTGGGTGCATGTTTTGAAAGCAAAATAGAAGTTCATAGTTTCATGAAGGGAAATGAATGTATGTTTTTAGAAAGTGTAATCTATTCAGACCTTTTAATGAAATATCCTCTTCATGATAATTCTGTGGTGCATTTATTCACTACCGGTTGACTTCAGAAACCAGGAGTTGCTATTTTATGAGCATCTCTGCTGTCCACTGCTGGACTTGCCTTTAAGTTTTCACTGTTGTCTTTTCTGTGTTATGACCCATATTTCTGCACAGAATTTTTTTCCACTTGATATTCACTGCTGCTGACTTCAGTTAAAGGCCTGGCTGTCTCCAGTACTACCTACAGAAGTATTCACTGCTGTTCTGAAGGGGACGACTGGGTAATGTGTTGCAAAATATGACTGATTAGTTATTTGAAAGCGTGTGGAAGTAAAATGTGACTGTTTCATTTATTGTTTAAATTTTGATATTTTTATCGACACTGTTCCTCTATCAAAATTTAAACAACAAGTATATTAATGTATAGGACCCATCCAGAAAGCAATACCCTAGAATTGTATTCATCACCTGAGGGAAATCTGCAGAAGTATATTTTCTTTTCAGTGGCATCGTGCATGCCCCATCCCTGGAAACATTAACAGCCAAGTTGGATGAAGCTCTGAGCAACCTAGTGTAGTGAAATGTGGGGTGTTGGAAGTAGATGATCTTTAAGGTCCTTTTCAACTCATGCAATTCTATTATTTATGTAACTATAGAGTTATCCTCAAGCTCACCCTACCATCTTTACACTTCATCAGTATATGGCAGATCAGATTTATTATTACTGACTTGTCAGTAATCTAGTTTGTGCTTTGTGGTCTTACTTAAGACTAAAAAAATTACTTTCTTTTTTTTTTTTTTTCCCCCTCACCCCTCAAATACTTCATTAAAGGTGAGAACAACCTTGTACTCTCTTGACACACCAAAGCTTTTTTCTTGTTATAGTCAGTTTCTTTCCTTGGTGTCTGTTTGAATTTACAGGTCAGCTTACTTCTAAAAGAAAGTTGTTTATCAAGAAATCCAATAGATGTTGTTGAAATGGATGAGACTCCTATTTTCTCCCTTACTGTACAGTTCTGCATTTGTTGTTCACATACATTGGACATCAGGTAGAATATAAATGACAAATGGCTAACTTCCACTATATACCAAAAATTATGGTATCATAACTAGATTACCTTGCAATTTTTGCACTTGCTGTTAACTTCAGAAGTGACTGATTTGATTGTGCTGTATGAAATTCTAACTGTAACAACAATTTTTAAGTGGTGAAATTGGAACTGAAACTACAGAAAGATGACACTGAAATAAAATCATGTAGAATTTCTGGTTCCAAACTGCCTCGGAGTGCTCTGTAAGCTTGTAAATATTATACATAGCTGACCTATATCAGTTACTGAGAACAAGAAAACTCTTCCACTGAGCTAAAAATGGTGACAGAATCTGACATGTCTGAGGCTGAAATTGGAGCAGGTGGTTTCTTTGGCACTGGGCCACATGTTTAAATCACCAATTCAACTTTGTTCACCTGTGGAATAACCAAAGTACACCCTCTGTGTGGGTCTCCATCATCCAAGTTAATGGACTAAACCACATTTTTCAGAAAGCACCCAATTTCAAAGTTTTCACTGAAAGGAAAATGCAGTGGTTTGTTGGCTTCCAAAATAGAAATAAATAAGGTACACTTTTTATCAGAATTGTCTGGGATTTCCTTATGAGGTTTGGTTTGGTTTGGTTTTTTTTTGGTTGGTTGGTTTTTGGTTTTGTTTTGTTGTTTTGTTTTTCTCTCTTAAACTGAAGAGTAAAATTTCTCTTCCTATTAAAATAGTTCAATGCTATGACATCTTTGTAGAACAGTGGACTAGGGTAAAGGTATGATAAACCCCTCAAAATACTATAATCTAGAAACCAGAACATTAGTTCTAGTTACTTTTCTCCTTATTAACAGACACAAGGATATTGGAAATAGGCAAGATATGAAATGTGTAGATACAGTCATATGTATTTTAAAAATTGTGTGTGATTTTTTTTTGTTTTGTTTTCAGTCATACTCTCTGCATGTATGCAGTCCATACAGCTGTGCCCAAATGTAGCCACTTGGATCTTAATACCCATGGAAAGCTGGTTTGTAAGATTGATGTCCTGATTTGCATGTGAAAACCCAGTGATTACTGTTAGAATGCTGCAATCAGAGATACAAGTTGGAAGTTCTACCATGCCTCTCCTATGGAACTTAAACTTACAAACTTAAGGTGCTATGCACATGTACTTCTCATGCAAAAATTAAAAACAGGTATAGAAATTATTTGTTGCCAATTGTTAGACAAAGAATTACTAAACAGATCTACAGGTTCTGAGAAAGAAATCTGCATTCAACTTAGATGAACTCAGCTCGGGATTAGTTGATTATTTAATGATAGATAAGTTTTATTAAGTGTGTAAGTAATGTTAAAAGGCACTGTATAGATTGGAGAAGTAGATGAGGGAGTGGGTTCCAGTGATACAGAAAACAATCTGAGTTTTACTATGACAGGTGAATCAGAGCAGCACTATTCTGGTAAGATTATATATAGCCTATTTTGAATTGGTTATTTTACTCATCTGTAAAATTTCCATTTGATAAGTGCTGCCTGCACTATAGATATTTTTCCAGGAAAAAAAAAAGACTTGTAGAAGACATCAATTGCCTGTCGAGTCATACTACTGTTTTCCAGTCCCAATGGTTCTTCCTCCCATCTGCACCCACACTGAATCAAGCTTTGATCTGGGTTCCTTTCTGCTACTTCAGAAACAAAAAGTGGTTTCATTGATGGCCTATGTTATTGTATTAGAAACATTTCCTTAATTTCAGATCTGTTTCCATAACAAAATAATTGCTCTGCAAATATTCCTTAGAAGTCAACTGGGCTGTTTGTGTCAGTATATGTTTGCTTAGTCTTTCTTAGATATACATATATTTATGTGTATATTCTAAATCTGGTGTCGCTTCTAGGCAAAGTAAACTCATGTAAGTCAGAAATTCTTTGACTTGTAGCTTCTTCATTACAAAATCAGATTTTTAGCCTACTGTTAGTCCTTGCTATAAATTACTTTGTTAACAAAGTTAAGATAGGACTTCACTGCTTCACTGCAGCATTTTCAATTGTCATTACTTCTCCTTTTGGTTATAGATATGCATCTGAATTGTGTTGAATTGCTTTAGCTCAGACTCTCTAAACACTCAAGAAGTCTAAAAAAAAAAAAACCAGAAAGAAATTCTCAGACTGAAAGGCTACTGAATACTTTTTTCTGAAATATTTGAGATTTTTTGTTGTACATGATTTTTTAATGCATTCCCACATCAAATCTTTTTACTTGAGGGCATGTTATGTGTTTCTAATGAGACTGACTGTGTTCTTTCCTCCTCTAGTGCATATGACTCTAGTGAAGTCAGTGGCTTATGTGAGACTTGCTAAGATAGTATTCAGGCTATTAATCTTTACGTTAGTCTCATATGGAAGAGTAGCTAGTATTTAAGACTGAATTTAGGATTATTGCTACAGGTTTCAAAGTTCTTTTATTCTGTAGTTTCATATTTTTCTCATATTTCACTGTTGCTTATTCTCTTCCTTTGGAACATTATTATTTCCGAATATTGAAGACAATCAGGACTATTTTTTAATATGTTAATATACAACATGAATTGGTATTCATGCCATATAATAAGTCAAAACTCTTGAGAATTTTTCAAAGGCATTATGTGAAGTTAG
Organism: Scytalopus superciliaris; assembly: GCA_013400415.1. Taxonomy (NCBI): domain Eukaryota; kingdom Metazoa; phylum Chordata; class Aves; order Passeriformes; family Rhinocryptidae; genus Scytalopus; species Scytalopus superciliaris. The sequence continues at coordinate 2,761,089 of VXBX01003014.1, forward strand.
ATTAGAAGGGTAAGGAGAATATTTCAAGACAATCTTCCTGCAGGGTAAAAAGCTCAATGTGAGATTAGATATACATTATTTGTGTTGTTACTTGCTCTGGAAGGAGAGTAAAGAAATTCTAATGCAGAGTTCAAAATGGGAAAGTAAACCAGAAATTGAGTAAATATGAGTTTTTTTCAAAAGGTATCCTTCTTAGATGTCTGTTTATGCAGAATATCAGTCTGACTGGAAGAACTCTACTTAGGCATTAATTAAATAATCCCGTAGTTAATGATGCCTGTCTCTTATGCATTAGATCATTGCTGATGGCACACTGTCAGTAATAATTTATGATGAATTTCTTATAGCTAAAGCTATATGGTAAAACTACAGAGATGGCTGAGTCATTATTCAGAGAAACCCCCAGGAACATTGGACTTTTGGAGAGAAGTAAATAAAGGAAGAAGGTGGTTCAATACAAAATCATGTTTGCTGTTGGCTTTCATTGTAGGGAGGAGGGGAAAAGTAGGAGAGATAGGCAATAGTATGTGGATATGTAACAACAACAAAAAAAAGCTGACTATATTTTTTTATATTTGAATTAAAGTTATAAGGACATATTATGTGGTTTGCTATTAGTTTGTGCTACCAATTTTAGTGGCTTTTTTCATTTAACTCAGTTTTCTTTCTGGCCCTTCCTGCCAGATGTGTTCCTGCTTTCTCAGTTTGTTGCAATGAAAAGCCAGCAAACAGCATAGCAGTTTACTGCTTACCTCAGCTGCGCTCAGGTCAGTGTAATGTGTATCATACCATCCGTGTTACAGCCCCGAATGGCCAGGACAAAATAAATTGTACTCTCTACTTCTGTTACATCAATGTCACACAGCAGCTCTTGCTCATCTTTGAGCTTTCATGTCATCAGTTCTGTCAATAATCCAGTCTCTTGTAGTCAAGTAAACATATGGGACAGGGCACAAGAGAGGAGATTTTTCTGAGGAACACAGGACAGAAGGAAACCTATAATAATAACAAAAATCTAAATACTCTTTGTTGCTATCATAGGTTCATAGAGTGCTGTCTTTGGAAAGGAAAAGAGCCTTACCTAGTGGTGTTACATTGATGGGGATAACTTCTTATAGAATTCTTGTTTGCAAATACATATTCTGATTTTGAATAGTTATTTAACAACATTTATGTAATTTAGCTTATTGGCATGAAACATTGACATTAGTTTTTGCATTTTGGTTAGCATTTAGAGAATGGTGGCAAAGCAAATGAGCTATATTTTATTTTCATACAAGTACTTTTGTACACAAACAAGAGAAGTCACAATTTGACCCACCAACCATGTCATGCAGCGTTCAGTAAGGACAATAGAACATTACAATCCCGCTGTCTTTAGGACCATAGCTGCTGTACAGAGTGTGCAAAATTTGAACGAATACTACATTCAGTACAAACTGATAGCCCAAATAAAATCTGGTCATTCATGGAAATTATGTTTATTTGGATATTTACATTCAACATACGTTATTAGGAATGTTCACTGTGAGCAGAAGTGTGAAACACCTGATCAGTTACTATTCAGAGCAAGTAACATGAAAACCCCCCATGGCTTTCTTGTTTAATAAATGAGACTGTAAAGTTTTGTGTAAAAGTAGTATTGAATGACACCAAATACTTCTTGTAGCTGACCGCTGAATTCTAGTAGATTGCTTTTTAGAAAGTGAATGGGAAGAAAACACCATTTTTAAGTTCAAAACCAGAACAAACCCCACTGCCACACTTACCAACTCTAAACACATTCTTAAAAGATCTATTTTAAAATCTTCAAGAACAGAAAGGAGATATACCTAGCCTTTTTACGTCATTGAAATAGCACAGAAATAGAAAGATATTATTCCTTTCTAGTGATGGCTTCACTTCCATTTTTTGTTCTGGTTCTCAATCAATGGTGTCATGTCTTAACTCACCTTAAAGAAAGTTCTCTCAAACTGATTTACAGAAAGAAGTGCACAATAGATGCCACTTCTGTTATGAGGAGTTGTGGTTGGATTTGCTTGTATAATGGTATTAGGGGACATATTTTCACTAGGTTCATAAGAACAGATGAGTAGTTGTTCAAAAATTTTCCTTGGCTGTATAAAATCATTTTTGTAGAGGGAAATGCAAATCCATGGTCAGAGCTTTAGTTAAATTTTTGAAATTATTTTTCTCTTTATGCAAAAAAACCTGTTTGCTTTAAGTCTTGACTTGTTGTTATAGACCCATGTTGTGACTGCTGAGCTTTGAATGCTGCTTCTTCCCATCTCTAATTAAATCTTATCATTTCTCCTCTTTGAATCCTAGAATATTTGTTGTATCTTTTCCAGCAAATACAGTGCTATGTTTTAGCCTTTGGCAAAATGCTTTCCATGCATGGAAACCCTTTTGGGAAGCTTAACTTGGCTATCCTTAGATTGCGCACTTCTGAAATGCTCAGAGCCACTATCACGTGAAATGTTTTCCAGTACCTGGAAAATTCAGTTTTTATCACTTTAATATCAAACAAAACTCCATGGCTATGAGCTCAGAATGAGTAATGGCTAAATTTTGAGGTTTATTTTAGCACAGGTTCTGGATGGAAGAGTCTTATCTCTACAGATTTTTTTTCTTGAATATAGAACATTCATTCAGCATCATTTTTACATTATAACTTTTCCATGATGTTTTCATTAAAATGAACAGTTGGAAAATAGGCTTTTCATCAGCTCATCCTTTATCTGTTTTGTTTTGTAGAGATGACCATAAATCACAGTTAATTCAAATGCAGTGCCTCTCCCAATTCATCCTCTCTCTTTTCTGTTTGTAATTACCAGGGTTTTGTTTTATTAATGTGGTAAAACTGAAACAGTACATCATTGCATTTCCCCAAAGAAGTAGGTGTATGCCATCAGTTTATTATTACCTTCAGTTTAAGTGTTCAGGCATGTAAAAGAGAAGGAAAGATTGAAAAGAAAGTTGATGACTGCTTGCTTTTGACAGCTTTGTCTTATGTTCTGATCAGCAGTCTACTGCCTTTGGAGACCAATTTTGTTTAAAGCTCTGCTCAGGTTCTAGTGCTTTGAAAAAGTCTTATTTTTGTGATTTTTTAAATTTTTTTTTTAATCCTCTTCTGGTGTGAAAAATGGACTCTGGTGTCATGCATCAGTTATATAGGCTGCTGAGATGGGAAGGGAAAAGGAAAACAAGATGTTTCTGAGACCTTTAAATAACCTACCCAAAATAACTTTTTCCCTGAATAATGTTTCATTATTTTGTTCTGACCTATATAGGTTAGAAGCAAGAGCCTTGTCCTAATGGAAAAAAAAAATTCTAATGATATGAAAGTATTGGATTTTACAGACCATCTGTTTAAAACTGCTTGAAAGGTTTGGGAGAGTCAATGAGGGCAAGCTTGTCATGGGAGTTTTCACTCTGCCAGACAGACATGAGCCCCACACTGGTGATGCATTAAAATTATATTACATGGCCTTGGGGTGCATATAACTTGTCAATGCTGCAGCAGAGCTATGGCTAAGTCTGGAAAGATGAGGCATTGACTAATTAATATTGTATTTCTGGGTGGTATGTTTATGTTTTGCACCGTTAATTGAGGAGCCAAGCTCGTTGTAATAAGCTTGATTTCATAAATTAATCCAGAAATGAAATGAGCAGACAGACTTGTATTTTAATATGGTTAAGAGTATTTCAGGTCATAGTCTTCGCTTATGGTTACAATTTTTTTCCTCATTTTGCAACCTGGTAAGGGATAACAGCTTTACCACCCACCCTGCTGCGGTTTTTTATGGGTTTTTATTTGTTTTCAGTGGTGAAACAACTTAAGGACTACTGAGAATGTGGACTTCATAAATTCAAAGCACATTTTACAGTAATCTGTTGGAGTAGGGTGTGTGCATGTACACCCAGAGGTCTAGTGTTTTTAGAAAATTAATTCAAAAGATTCCTGTGAGATGGCTGCCTTAGCAGTATTGGTATTTTTTTATTGTTTTCCTTTATTTTTGATCTATCATAATTTCTGATGCAGTCTTTTTCAAAAGTTTGTGAGTGTTGCTTTGCAATTACGTTTGAATCATGATTTCTGAATATTTTTTCCTGAAGTATTGCACCTTGTAAAATACTTGTGTCTTTACCCAATTCTCTTGGAGAGTTCAGTTTTCTGGAGTACTTCAGTACTCTAGGATTTTAAAAAACATGTAGGTTTTGTGCTTCTGTATTACATGGATTCAGGTATTGAGCATTTGATGCCCAGTCTGTTACTGTAATACCTTCTTGTACGGGGGATTTTTGAATGGTTTGTAATCTAGTTTTGTTGTTTCCCATTCCATTCTGAGTTCTATTTCTTATGTCATGTTTGTTACTGAAAATGGCTTTGGTTTTTGGTCATCCCGCCCTCCCCCTGCCTTTTAAGACTACAAGTGAAATGGTGTGAAAATCAGTGAAACTAATGATTCATCTGAAAGTGTTTGTTGTAGAATATCAATCTGGGAAAAATAAGCCACCTACTTGTTCATTACATACTTTTGTATTTAATATGAGGCTTTCTAAGGTTTCTTCTCCTCCATTTTATATATCTTATTACTAATTATTTAATGGTGAATCCAAATACAGAATGCACAAAAGTTACAGAAGAACACCCAAAGCACTCTATAAGAAAAGGTCAAGTTAGTGAAGTAGTATAATGGCACTGATTTTTTTCTTCATCACAGATGTGTGAGAACACAAGTGAAAAAGAACATTTCAGGATGAATCACTCAACAGATACCATGCTCTGGCACACTGTCACTCAAGGGGTTTCTGATTCTTTTCATTAACTGCCATTTGAGTCCTTGCAGACATTTAGCTTTTGCAGTGTGGTTGTTGCGGTGGCAAAAACAATTATCAGAGCCACAGCTGTCTTCTGTGTTAGAAAAGTGTGAAACCATTCCTCGGTGTGAAAGGAATCAAGACTGGGAGGCCAGAAGGTTATTGCTGGTAAGAGGAGGCGGCAGCATTTTCACCTCCTGAGGCCATGACCCATATTACTTGCAAATGAGCCACATTACTTGTGTCTGGTAAGGGACTGGGGTACTGTTCAAGCTTGGCAGTTTCAAACATTAATTTTATTTACAATGCTGCTCTACTCTATTACTGGCTAAATACCATTTGCTTCTGGTCAGGGAAGAGGAGGGAACGTGGTAGGGCAGCAGTGGCAGTAAGGCCATAGGAAATAAAGGCTTTTTGCGATTTTCCCTATTAAAGGCTGAGCAAATGCATTGCAGGTCTGCCACAGCAGACTCGGAATGTCCTGCACTCGGAAATATTTAAAACCCCCAACCAACCTCTCTTCGCAATGAAACTTTAAGCCAAAAGGGATTCAACATGCAGAATTTCTCTATTCTTTCTGGCTCTTCTTAAATGCTGAGAAAATGTTAGTGGGTAAAACATTTAGTTTGTATTCCTAGTGTTTTAAACTTGCCCTGAATTTTTATTCACACAGTTTCTAGTCCCTGCAAGATACTGAATGTTGACTTTTTGAATTTTGAACTTGCATTTGAAAATGCTTACTCAGTTATGGGGGTTTTTTTTAGTCTTCCGGTTTTTAAGTTTTTCATTTGGAAAATATATGTTCTGGCCACTTTGTCTTGCCCCAGTCTGAACCACTGTACACTGGAAATCAGATTTAATTACTTCATTTTGAAAGTGAACAGATTTCTGAAACATCAGTGGAAGAATTATGTCATTAAGATATATTTCTTAGTGGTTCAAACAAAGGTCTTGCTGAAAGTGAAATAGATGAGAGGTAATCTCCTTAAAAATAATGGATTCTTAATAAATTTGAATATTGTTGAGTTATTGAACTGACAGTTTCTGCCCCAGAGTTCTCTCTTCAATTTCTTTTTGCAGAAATAACATTAAAAATGTTACCGTAAGTTACAATACAAAAATATTAGATAACAGAATACACAACAGTAACATTGCTGTATTAGATTTATATATATATTTTATATTTACTTTTGATTAATAAAGTGGTAAAATTACAGTAAATAACAGTGACAATTGACATTGCTACAGCAACTGTTTTCTAACAAAAATAACAATTCTAAAAAGCTGAAAAAAAAGTCAAAAGCAGGTTTATCAGGTAATTATTGCAAGATATATATGTAGTAATGCAATATAATTAAGCCTAAATTTCTAAATGGAAAGATTGGCACAAAAATCTTTACCTGTTGTATGAATGCTGATGCTAAAGCCCTGAGCATGCTGCTGCCTTGTTGGAAAATTCTTGAAGGGTATTAGAGAGAACTAGGATGGCCCACGTCTTACTGTGTGCATGTGGGTGTACACAGGTGGGCTCACAGTGGAAAATATTATCATTCAGATGAGTGGCAATAATTGCTGATTGCTTTTGTTTTCTTTCCATGGATATTTGTATGCAGACTTCCTGTGCCTGTCTTTCATTTTAGTTTTATTCACTATCAAAATTATTGTTTATTATTCTGTATTAACTAAGCCTGATTTGCATATCATGTATGTTAAAAGTATGTTTATATGTATATACTTCATGCACACATACTTAAACATACACACTGATTTATACGTATATACACAGACGTACACAGAAAGATATAGACACACATACAGACAGAATAATGTTTTAGAAGCCATCAGGAAAGAATGAAACCTGCTGAAATTATGCAAAGAGTCAATGCTTCCACTTTTTCTTCTTGCAAAATGTCTGGAACTTGTGGAAACTGGAATATAAATCTCCACTTCATTCAAGTGCTACTGCTTACTTGAGTAAGTAGAATTGTGCTGGGAATAAAGCGCCTGGGGAGAAAAAAAACCCAAGCTTTTTAATCTTTCTCACAGTTGTTAATCAAAATAGAAAAATTAACAGTACTTGTTATAATAGTTCTTGAAAGAATTATGCCATATATTTAGGAATTTTAAAGGTGCGTGAAGCTTTCTGAATAATTTAGGATTATGTATTATAATTAATTATATAGTAAAAACCAATCTGTTTTCATTTTAGAACTTTGGTGAATCTTCAGAGCATTTTATTCAGGGAGATTTTTTTTCGCTACAGAGCAGAAAGATTTTTTTTGTTTTGTTTTCAAGTAACGAAATGTTACTATGTATGAGATGAGCAGCTATCTGTGAAAATGTCATCTTTTACATGCAAATATTGTCTCTCAAAGAAACTTCTGCTTACTTGCATAACAAAGTCCTTATATAGTCTATGCTGTCCTCCAGTGTTTTCTTTTAAATCACAGGACTGGCAACTATGCTGAAAATTATTGACTGTTTTATTGTACTTGCAACTATCATACTGTTTTGATTGAAATGTTATTCCTGAAATGTAATCACTTGGCTGATCATGTACCAGTGCACACTGTTAACATTAATTCTTCCTTATAAGAACTGTAATAAATGTGCTACTCTGTGTCTCTTCTCAAGGTTAGAGCCAGCTTGAGCTTTTTTCAGTTAATAGACCTATATGTGTCAAAATAACTTATTTTTCAAGCTCACTGGCAGTGGCCTGAGTATTCCTAGATCAGCTCTTTCGTTCAGCAGAGGAAAGCATTTTCTTTGGCCTTGGGAAAGAGAGGTGTTCTCCATCAAAATAGTAATTTTTCTCTCTTCTCAAAGAAAAAGTACCTCTCAGTGTAAAAGTACCTCTCCTAATGCCAGGGTAGGAAAGTACCTTTCTTATGTCCAAAGAGGAGGAGTCTTTACTTCATTGTATATTCTTGGATAACAAGATGGTGGGATAAAGTGCTGAACAGAGACAGAGAGCATATACTGGGAAAGGCAGTTTTTAAAATTTCTCTTGATCCTGCTGGCTGTTTTGATGGTAGCAAGGGATGACAAATACTTGCTATCTGTTTTCAGTGTCATGTATGTAGGACTTACTTCTTAATGGTTAAAGAAGCAATAGAAATTATTATTTCATTATTGACATTAACTTTGTCATCATTGCAAATTATATTGTTCATTAGCTGCTGATACGCTCTATTCCTCCGTGCAGTTATGAGTACTCTTGCATGCAATTTACTTTTGATTCATGCAGTAGGGAAGAAATAGAAGATTTTTCCTTTTTAATTGCTGATTCAAATTTTTATAAAATGTTGAATTTAGTAAGTCCAAAGCAGTGCAGAGGTTTTCTCTTAGGCAATGCATGTTTTATAAACTGTTTTGCTTATGATCAAGGCTCAGCCATTTTTTGACATTTGCAAATCCCAATCTGGTCTCTAGTCATTGAGGATATTATCTGGATTTGCAATGATCCATGGAAATATATGCAATGGAACACAGAAAATACTAAGTGCTGTTGACAGGTTTTGACAGTCTTAATCCTGATCTCATCCAGTATGTTTCATGCTGTTGACAAGGAAACTATTCTTTTTCTTTATGTTCATGTGTAACACATATTTGAAGTGTTCTGAGGTATTTATCTTATGGATTCCCATTTTAAATGTACACAAAGATTAACTTGGTGTCAGCATTTGTAATTTTAAATTTCATGGAGAAGAAAAGTGGAGGCTGTCTTTGACTTTCAATACTGTACGTTTAAGAAAATGTAGTAAAAATGGGACAACTCTGACCCCTTTCCCTGCTCAAGTCAGTGTGAGACTACATCCAGTCATGGTTCCTGTCATGTAAAAACTCATCTCAGTTGTTACTGGCAACTAGGGAGGAGGTGAGTAGGGAGGAGGTGGCTTGCTCCTGCTCTCCTACTCTTTTCACATTAAATCCCAGAGTTCAGGGAGATCAGGGTGTTAGGAGAACTCATCCCTGTCTTTCCTAAAAGCTCATTAGCTCATGTGGATCCAAGTCATGAATTTGGAACAATGATTTCACAGAATGAGGGAGACATGTCTCAGCTTTCTTCACATGTAATTTTGTGGAGACTTATGTAAGACTTGATGTCAGTTCATGTGGGACCCATTTTGGAAATGCTTGTGCTTTTCGTGTCACTGGATATCTTAACCGGAGAGCCACATTATACTGCATAATACCCCATGCTGTCGTGTGGACCTCATCTGTTACAGGGCTTGTTAAGTAGAGTGTTTTGCTGTATAAACATACTCCTAATCTGCTATTTTTATCTTTGGAATTTTGTACAAGAATGATCCTTCGTGAAAAGATTTTCAGAATTTTTGGTAGGCTGCCCATCTCTCATTGAAGTGGAAGAAGTGTTGCATGCAGGCTTTTTTTAGCCACATGGTACTTTTCATTCACCTAGCATATGCTTCAGAGTTCAGAATATCAAGTGCTTTACTTTGGAACAAATACTCTTGGTGAGAGTAAATATGGCTTGATGGAGATAATTGAATAGAGGAGTGCAGTTTGGGTGATTTATGAAATTTTTGTACAAATATATCCCATCAAAATATACTGTGAAATACATCATAGTTTATCAGTTACTGACATTCTGATTTTTTTTTTCCCCTTTTTTTTTTTTTTCACCAGAAGCCATAAATTCTTCTTACTTGGGAATAGATTTGGTCTGTTAACTGAAGGAATTCTTCCCCAGCACAACAGAAAAAGCTGAATAGATGAGCTTACAGCCTGTAAAGGTCTGGGTCTGGGCAAGTTAGAAACAGATTTTACTTGACATCTGGACAATTCTTCTTCCTTTGACTAACCCGTAGGGGGACTTTAATATTTGCAAATACATTTATTGGTAATTCTTTGCAGTCTGTCAGGTATAGAGTTGCTGTGTTTTCAGGCTGGAAGTGATGGTGTCAAGCAGAAGGCCATGGATTCTGCAGCCATAAGGGTGAGGTGCTCGTTTGGTCCAAGACTATACAGAGTGGTTCAGGAAAGGTGTGCTTTGAGATCCTTTACCTTTTCTAATGTGAAATGGTGTGACTTGCCCATCTTCAAGTGCCAGGCTATGTGTATAGGTGCAAAAAGTGTTTTTTGATAATTTCAAATGAGAATCCCTTGACTGCATGACATGTTCTGCTATGTGTCAGGGGAACCTGTTAATGGGTACATTGTGTCCCAGAGTTGGCCATGGGCTGTTCTGCTTTCTCTGATCTGCAGATTATGCCCTTGAGCAGGATTTTCCAGGTGGAGAGACAATGCCAGGTGCCCTAGCTTGTATCTTACATCACAGCTTCATACAGTGGGCCTAGTTTAAGGTGGAACACAAACTGGCTCAGAGCCCTGCAAGTTCATGTTTGGTTTTGAGGATAGGAAGCAGAAAATGGGAAGCCTTGCAACAATAACATCAGACTTACTGTTCCCTGTACCTTGTGGGTAAAGGTAGCTGGCTACCTTATGAGACCATCCTGTCGTTGTCTCTGTCATGCGTTTGGATAACCACAGGTGGAAACAAAGTATTTAGATTAATTTGCAAGATGAACAACTAATGATGGTAACTGTATGGTGGACTTTTTGCCTTCCCACGCAGACCAACTCCAGTAGAGTTTGCATTCTTTATTCATTATTTCCGTTCTCCTGTACTGAAATTGATGCAGTGGGAGTAAGAATGTAGCTGTGGCTTTGTCCATCACATATATATTTCTTAAAGGGTGAAAATATATCTGAAAAACCTGTAATTATACTTAATTAAAGTCACTCTAGCAGTTTGTTTCCAATCTGTTCTTATGGAGAATGTAGAAGATAGATGGCTAGAGACTAATAGATCACAGCTAGAGCTGAATAATAATCTTAGCAAATATTTCAGTAGCATTTTAAAATGCTCTTCAACATATAATCCTTTTTACTCTTGTGTTGTCTAATGAAAGTACTGTGAAGTTACAAAAAGGGTTTCTGAGGTTTTATTCTTCCTTGCTCATCTCTGTGTTCATTCTTACACTGTGTGACATGATCACAGCTATTCAACCATCCAGAGTTAGATTTGATTGTCTGCCTATGGAATGTGAAGTAATTCAAGGCAAATGACATTAGTAATTTTTATTTTGGTTGGTAGATTTTGTTAGAAGTGGTAAGTAAAAAATCTGGCATGTAAAGACCTGCAAGTCCCCTGTTGGTGAAGGGAGAGTATATTTTAATGGAATAATGAAGCATCCCAAATGTACTTTATTTCCATTTTTACATTGATATTACCATTGTATCCCTCTCTGGCACCCAAAGGAATCTTGTATTGTCAGCTTTTTTCATTTTGATTGACAGAAATGTAACATTTAGCCAAAATAAATGAAGTATGCCCTTCACCTTGTGAAGAAAGCTGTCCAGTTTATAGTTGGAGATGTAGATAACACTTATCTGTTCTTAAAATGCTTGTGAAATACAGGTAACGAGCAATATTTGTGTCAAATGAGTTTGAGTCGATGAATAAAGGTATGCTCTCCTTTATGCTGAGTTACTTTCCCTGTTAAAAATTACCCCAGCCCATACAGATGTAATGAATGCCAAAAACTGGGTTGCTTGTAGTAGACTTCTTTATTAGCGTGAAAAAGAAATTTTGCTTTTATTGAGTTGAACATAATAGTCCTGATGGCAGAACCATTACTGTCAGTTCTTTTGGTACAATTATGCTTCCGGGGAGGTAGATGAATTCTTTTTCCGTTCTGGAATATGTAGTCTAGAGAATAACTTGGGAGAACCTGTGTGTCTGTACCTCAGTTTTGATAGGGATCTGACAGCTTTTCTTAAGCGAATTAGAGTATGTTGCAAGATGAACCATGAAAAAGATGTGTCTAGTTGAAAAATTAATGTTAAGGAGTAATTGTCAGCAGTTTTCTTTTGCACTAAGGTTAATATCCTGATCTAGTGTTTTATTTTTAGTTTAAAGGCAATAGTGGAGCTTGTGAATTATGCTAATGTGGAAGAAGTTGTAAACATTATTGGTTATGGGATAATAATTTCAACAAATGGAAAGGACAGTCCCTGAAAATACAAAATGCTATAATTGGGAAAATGAGCTCTAAAGTGTAAGTAGTGCAGAGTAGTAAAATTATTCTTTATTCTTTGTCTGATTCCCCTAGATAAGTTAATGTGATAGGTGTAAATTAAGGTAATTGTCTTCTAAGGATATATTGTTGGAGCTCCAGTTTGCATTTGGCTAGAAGGCTTTGTCCCAGTTTTGAGCCTCTTTTTTAAAAAATATCTGGTCAGTTGAATAAATTCCATTGAAACACCAAGAAGAGTGACAGGCAATTGAAATAAAGTGATATGTAAGGAAACATTAATGGATTACATTTCTTTTGTTTTATATAAAAGAAGACTCCATAGAATATAAGCAGAACTTTAAAAATGCAGAATAGTCTTATAAAGTGATGGATTGTTCCTTGAGAAAGCTGTGTGTGGGACGGGAAGAAATTTTCTGTTTGCACTAGCTCACATGTATGGATATTAGGAGAAAATTCACTCTCAATTAAAAAAAAGAAAAGAAGTAAGAATTTTTTTTTTTATGATTGATATTTTAAGGTAGTTACCCACATACCAGGTATAAAAATGATGTGGTTGATCAGTCATGATTCTTTTTCAGTGCTAGATAAGGTATAAAGGAATGTATTTGTGGTACTTAGTCTCAGATTTCTTTTTTACCTTTAATCTGTTTCATGATCCTATTTTCTCTTTTTCAGTGACAAAATGTTAATTAATTATGATTGTCAGCATTACATAATTCTAATGTTATTTAGTGATGGCATTAACATTAGTCCATAACTCCCAGAAAAGCAATAGCAGAGGTGTATGCTTTGGGCGTTGATTTTGATTTTGTTTTTTCTATCATTTTGTGTTCAGATTTTATATGGTGATATTTTTGGGTATGTGAAAAAGTAATTGATGTAAAAAATACTGCTGCCATCATTTATCAATTCAGAAACGTAACTAGAAAAGGGTAATATGTCTTAAATTATATACTTAATTTATAAAATCATTGTTACAGTATTTGTTATATTTCTCATTTTTTATATATACTGTTGCTGTGGAAGATGCTTTTTTGTGTATACTATAGATTTTTTTTAAATCAGCTTGTGAAAAAAAGGTATATTGTAGTCTGGTCATTCTGATGTTAAATCAGGCAGACCCCTAGAGGGAAGAATCTGACAGCTTATGATCACCACATTTATAATCAATTAGTGATATTCAGTGGAGCAGTGTAAGGAAATCCTTTTAACAAGTATCGTATTGTAAGAAACCATAGTTAGATCCACTACAGGTCACAAACAAAATAGACAATTGTACATCCTGTGAAACCTAATAATAGTCATCATTTCCAGAAGAATAGCTATGTAGCAAATGTTAGGGCTTGAGCAGAAAGTCTGAGTGCTGCTCAATGAGTACTCTTAATGATTCATGAAAATGGAAAGATTTCTCAGTAGGGTCTGGAAACACAACAGATACCTTCTTAAAAGCATCTTTGTAAGTTGGGTCAGATGTATTTCTCACTGTGGATATCACCTGCACCTGAGATGCGGACTTTGACACAGATAATTTAAATTAAATTTACTTTGATAATACTGTATTTTATAAAGCTATAATACAAGTTATCTGTGTGGCTTTTGTAATTGTCTTGCAGAGTTGATAAAGCAGTAAAAGGCTAGCCAGGGCTGTTTGGATCAAGCTGACAGATATTTATGTACTTTTTTTCAGTAGAAGCTTAATGTGAGCATGTTTCAGGAACTTCTTTAGCTTCCAGAATTGATTAAAATAGGGAGAAAGACTGATTTACCTCAAAAGTAACTTAGGGAGTTGTGAGTTATCTCTTCAGGTTCAGAAAGTAAAAGTCTTACTGGCTGAACCACATTTGGCATCCTAACTTTGTTTCTGTTTTTAAAAACTCAAGAGCTGGAATAACACAAAATACAACAGCAGGACCTCTTGGTTGCTCGATTGGACTCTTAGTTGCTGTGGTCTAGGCTTTCTTGTAAGACTGAGGAGAGGCTCTCTAGTCTCCTGCTTGGATTGTGGTTACAGTGAAAGATGTGAAAAATACCAGTCACAGCCTGCTGAAATGAGAACAGTTTCTGAAGTCTCACAAGTTGCCTGTGGGCCATATTTTCATCTGGATTTCAGTGTCTTCTATATTATATCATCACTGTCAGTGGAGACTTGTTTATTCTGAGAGCTTTTCTATGATGAGTAAAGGGAAGCCTACCTGAGACAACTCACGGGTGTGACCTGAGCTCAGTAATGTGCTGCATAAAGCTTTTATTTTTTTGTCCACTCCCATTGTCCATTGAGTAAGGAGTGCAGGTTTACAGTCTTATGTGCATGGCCTTGAAAATGTTAATGTGAAATATTTTTAATAAGTAGAATATGAATATGTTAATGGGCATTACCGAATAAGTGCATTTGCCTCCAACATTCTTTTGAGGACTTTGAGGATAAAGCAGTTGTATTAATTTAGTTTATTACGCTGTTATTTCTGAGCTGTTTCTTATTTTATGATTTTAAAATATCTTGTGTATGACGTACTTGACTTTTCTTATCCACTTGCAATTCAAAACTGAATCTATTCAGTAGAGCTCTTGAAGTATGCAGATTGAAGACTCCAACAATCTTACACTGGAAAGAAACAGTACTCTCTATAATTGTATCTTAGGAAGAAATAGACCATTGAAGACTCCTTTGACAGAAGAATCCTGATGAGTATTCTTACTTCTTCTAGTAAAGATGATGATAGGGATTAGGAATCCTCTAACACAGGATCTCTCTATGAAATCTGAGCAATTCTGCAGGATTCCTGGAAGACTTTATACAGAACCTTTACCCTCTTTTTTCTCAGCAGTCCCCTGTTCTGTTCCATCTTGGCTCAAGTGCCATCCTTCGTTCCTTGAAATTCTTTATCTTTCATACTCCCCTTGGCTATTAAAAGCTCCACTGTTTTGCTTTAATCTAATTTTGAGTTTTTATGATTGCCTGAAACATAGTTAAGTGCATCATAGTTGTATGAAAGCCTCAGAGACCAATAGCTAAAATTACTGGATTTTTACACAAAATTAAATCTCTTTCCTAAAAGCCGTATGCTCCCAACATTGTATGAGACATTAGATCTACCAGACACTCATTTATTTCTCTTTTGGAAGACAGCTGCTATACAGGTCTGCTGGGAGGATCTCAATGCAAATTTCTAAAGACTAAAATAAAACCGCTGCTAATAAAAATCAATGACTATTACAAAAGTGAAATAAAATTAGGCATTGTATTTTTTGGCATGAGTTGAAATCTCCTGTGTGTGGAGTAATTTGATGTATTTATGTCAGTTATGCAGCCTAAAAGTAGATCTTTTGGTCTTATTATTTATTTATTTAGCACCATCTTTCCCTTTATTTCTTTTAAACTAAATTATAAAAGATAGTTCCTTTTGTATTTAGGCCAATGTCCTGATCGAAGGGAAGCAGTTTGCAGGTCAATGTCTCTGAAAGGAGTCCTTAAAAAGAACTTAGAAGTAGCAGCAAATTCTACCCGAGGAACCACTGAGTCTTCTGTTTTTCTGATTCTGCTTCCAGAGTTCATGAGGCTGCCAAAGCAGATTTTGCAAATGGTCCTAAAATCTCATGTCTGATGCATCTAATGTCCTTAGCTAGTAGGAGTGCTTTAAAAATAACCCCCTGATCCTGGTGAAGAGTGCCTGCAGAGGCTCTGTGCAGTGGGTGAAGAGACCTAAAACAACAGGCAGAGCAGGGCCCACGACGAGTGGTGTTGCTGGAAATAAAACACTTAAGATGAGATTTTTTGCCTTGCCTTGTCTTTATATAGGAAAAAAAAATCTTTTTTTCCACTTAAAACTGCTATTAACATAAATTTTGCTTATATCCTGACTTCCATATGGCCAAAACTTAAAATTACTGCAGTCCAACCTTTCCTAAAAGATTCAAGCAACCACTTGGGTGTCACCATATGTTACCTTGGGTTGGCAGAGGGGACCACAGGGTTGCATGTGATGGCTCCACCCAAGGATCATGTAAAGGATGTCTTGAAGATGTTGTGCATTATTTGCATTACTTACTTTGTCTCTGGAAAATTTCTCCCCAAAAGTCAGAATAGTCTGCCCGAAATCATCTTTAAGTTTGAATACATTTGAGATGTTTCTTTTTAAAAATTTAGAAATGCATCTTTGGTGTTAGTACCTTAAATCTATTTTTGGAGACTGTAACTTCCCTTATTATTTCAGACTAGGTCTAAATTAATATGTAGAACTAGCCTTAGAATTTAAAATGCTTGTGCCTGTTTTAGTATGTATAAGAGACAGTATATACTTCTATGCACTGTCATTAAAAATAAACTCCTTTATTCTCCAAATTATGTTACACTGTGTTTAAATTACTATTCAAGCTACCATTTACTTTGACTAATCAGGTTAATGGATTTAAAAATCATCTTCAAAGATGGCAGAGAGGTGGAACAGAAGCATCACAGTTCTACTTAAATCCAAATAAAATAGTATAAAAGTAAAAAGGCCAGAATATGAGAGTCAGATTTTCTTCTGCATTAATCTGACAGTTTAAGAGTGTTTCTGCCATGTATCTTTAGTATGAGTTCTCTAAAATGTTAATCTTTCTGCATGTTTTACAAAAGGAACAGATGAAATTATACATTGACATTACACATTTATATTTAATAATTCTAGCTATGCATAATTGTAGCAGATGATTACTGCCTATTACTGGAGGAAGATTATTTGGAAAAACACTTGCAATTCTATTATATTTGTGTTCTGATTAGATTAATTTATCATCTTTATAGACAAAAGTGTAGTGATTCTATGAAAAGGGGGGGCAAGTTTTCTTTCTTAGATAATTTTTATACCATTTGTGGTTCATAATTAAAGGCATTTTAAAATTCGGTTCATCCATAATAGCCATATCAGGATTTGTAAGTCTGTGACTCTAGATGTCAACAATTTGAAGGTGATGCTAGATATTCTAGTTTCTTCTTAAAGGCCCAGATAATTACCTATCCTATTAAAGCTCTAATTGATTAGTATATTATTCATTAGTTTTGCTGGCAGAACAACCTTTCTCTGTCTTCAGTGCACTAGCAGTTTTAGAAATGCATGTGGAAGAAGTCTCTGGGACTAATGCAGTGAACACATGATAAAACCATGCTGCTGAAATAAGTCTCTCTAGACACTGAAGAGCTTTAGCCTGATACTCTCCAATCCTCTAAATGTCAGTGTGGAACACTCAGCTTATGTCAGCACTTTGATATGTCTTTAGTGCTCTGGAAATGCTTCCTCACTAGTTGAGAACAAAAATGCATGAGAAACAGCTGTGCCATATGAAGTTCAGAGAGCAAAAACATGGAAAATCTGCAAGCTCCAAATTTTTCATCATCTTGTTTTCCCTGATTTTCAACAGCACCCCAAAAGCAGAATCCAATCATATGAAAATCAAAGCTTTTGTTACCTAGTCACCATAGTCTGACCATTGAATTCATCAATCTCTGCTGTGTTTAACCTCATGAAACATGCATTGCTGAGCCAGTAAACATGCCCATATCTTACTAGTGAGGACAAAGTGTGAAGAAATGACTGGCAGGCTTTGGGGAGTTTGTAGTCTTTGCAGAGAAGCTCCTCTTTGCATTTTTGAAAGGATACTAGTGGTTCAGGCATTCAGATGGTTTCTTGTTAAAGAGTGAAAACTTAAGCCCATACGTGTTGCTTCTGTTCTGTAATGGTACGCTTCTGTGTTTGATCCCTGGGCTCAGTCCTGCAGACTGAATTCAGCTAGAGCTGCCTGCAGGTGGGGAAGCCCATGGTCTTTCGTTCCTTCAGACTTTGGTGCATGCATGGGACTAGAACTATTGTTTGTTCTTAGGTGCCTCACTCATCTACTGCCTTGTAATACAATCTAATTCAGAGATGTTCATGCTAGGGAGAGAGAATTAAAATACTCAAGCAGAAACTGCAGGGAGGAATTGCTCTAAGTTTCAGTCATACAGTTTATATAGAGTATATGGTACAGATGGGAATCTAGATTTCTTGTTTAACACTGCAATGGCCTTAGGGAGTCAAATCTTGTAACAACGCTTCATTTTCAGGGGTACAAATTCAAGGGAAATAAAAAGGTAATGCTCCAGAGATACTGTTACAATCCTATTGATGGATGCATTTTCACAGGTACAAACAGCCCTGCCTTCTCTTTGCAGCTAAAAGGAGCTGGACCAGCAGTCTCAACTTATAAAAAGATGCAAAAACCACACATTGAATAATAAGTAGCATAGATATTCTGCACACACCATTGGTTTTACTTTTCAATGTTAAAATCAAAGGAAGCAGTATTTTTTAAGATCTTTGAACATTGTGATGTACCAGGTCTGGTATAGAAGTTCTTTCTGTGAAGTTGAAACATGGCAGATGCTTTTAAAGGAAGTACAGTCAAGCTTATCCTTTAAAGGGTAGGTTTATCTCTCTCTCTCTCTCTCTATATATATATATATATATATATTTTCATTTCATCCTACTTGTTATTGGCTGGCTTAAAGCCATAGTTTTTGCTTGTCACCAAAACAGAGTAGATGTTTCTGTGACCTTGCTTTTGAATTCTATGTCTAGATGCTGTGACAATGTGCTTTGCTACTGCTGAGTTATTTTCTCCAGTATTATATTTGCTGTGCATTATGTGTACTGCTTGTCAGACTCTCTGGCTTTTTCCTTGGTATTGTCTTTCACAAGAATAAAACTAGAAATATTCCTGAAATAATATTGCTGTCAAATTATATGGCTAAAAGAGATTTGAACTAGAGGAGATTCATTCTCTAAGAGTCATTCGTTTTGCATTGAATCTAAAGGGTAACCTGTTCATTATAAATTAGAGAGGCTTTCATAAAACTGTGGCCCATAATGAGGATGAAAGAATATGCATGAGTAATTTGCAGTCTTATAATGAAAGATTGCCATGGGAAACCAAGTAGATCAACAGATGCTGAATCCCTTGTTACGATTCTTGGCATGTTTTTCTTTCCTTCTAGCCTTCTGAGTCATGTTGACCTGAGATCTTTGGAGGTCTCCATGTGTTACAATAAAATGTTAACATTGCATCAGATATTCAGTAGTAATAATTTAAAATTAAAGAAATATTCATTCCATATATCAGAAACCTGAGTTTCTGGTAATATTTGAACAAAAATAATTGAATCATCTGTCTTGACAGTAGCACTGTGTTCTGTAGTACCAAATCCCAATGGTTTGACCCAGTTTGATAGGACTTAGCTAATATGCTTTGATACAAGTAGAGGCTTAAAGGAACTCTTGAAAAGCTTATGTTTTGAAAGCACAGTTGTTAAGATTATGTGATCAATCCGCATTTTTAGAATAGGAAATAAGGATTCCTGGGACAATAGAGGAGATTCAGTCTCAGCTCTGTGCCCAGCAAGATCATGGAGCAGATCCTCCTGGGAAATCTACTAAGACACATGGTGTGGTAGGTGCACTGGAGACGATGGATGCCATCCACAGGCGTCTTGACAGGCTTGAGAATTGGGCCCCTGTGAACCTCATCAAGCTCAACAAGGCCAAGTGCAAGTCCTGCACTTGGGTCAGGGCAGTGCAAAGGACAAATACAGGTTGGGCAGGGAATGGATTGAAAGCAGTCCTGACAGGAAGGTCTTGGGTGTGTTGGTTGATGTGAAGCTTGATGTGACCTGGCAATCTGCGTTTGTAGCCCAGAATGCCAACTGTGTCCTGGGCTACGTCCAAAGTAGTGTGGGCCAACAGGTCGGTGGTGTTGATTCTGCCCCTCTACTCTGTTCTGGTGACAACCCACCTGGAGTGCTTCCAGCTCTGGGGTCCCCAACATTAGGAGGACATGGATCTGTTCGAGCAAGTCCAGGGGAGGGCTGCAAAGATAGTAAGAGGGCTGGAGCGTCCGCCTTGTAAAGTGATAGGACAAGGAGGAATGACTTTGAACTGAAAGAGAGTAGATTTAGGTTAGATATAGGGAAGAAATTCTTTACTGCAAAGGTGGTGAGGCACTGGCACAAGCTGCCCAGAGAAGCTGTGTGTGCCCCATCCTTGGAAATGTTCAGGGACAGGTTGGATGAGGCTCTGGTCAACCTGGTCTTGTGGAAAGTGTCCCTGCCTATGGCAAGGGAGTTGGAACTAGATGGTCTTTAAGGTCTCTTTCAACACCAACTTTTTTAATGAATCTATGATTACTGATGTTTCCAAAGAGAGAGGCAGCAGGAAAGGTCAACGTATGGTCTGAATGGTCCTTCAGCATACAGGGAAAAAGGCAGACTTTGTAGACTTTTGGTTCTAAGTTTATAAAATTCTTTTAAGAAATTGTTTTTAACACATACAGTGAGTTTCTTAAAAGTATTTGCAATAAGCTTGATATTGTGACTATGCGTAAGTACTCTGTAAAATGTGCTAGTTTTTTTCCTAGTGAAGACTCAAAAAGCAGTAATGGTATTTCTGCTAAATCAGTATTTTAAGGCATTAAATACAGACTCAGTTAGAATCTTTTGTCTTTATCCCCTTTTGCAATCGTGACTTTTTGGATTCTGGTTGGAACAATTGTGTTTGTTCATAGGAGATCTTCAGAGAGGTCATCTTTTCATAAAATGTCAGGGAAGCAGCATGACTGCTTTCTTTATTCAGCAAATCCCTTTGTGCTGTTTTGGGGAGATTTTTCTTAGTTACTTCATCTGGTTTCTGACTGTACAGAAGATCCTTCTACTCCTCTGTTCTCTTGACAGAGCTGTGCAAAGGCAACTTGCATCAGAGCCTACTTCCCCGTTTCATTTTTATATTAATAGACCATTTTTGCCACTGACACCAGAATAGGGAAGCATTGAAGGTGCTTGGCTGTCTAATGGTTGACAGCAAGCTAGAAAAAAAAAAACCAAACCAAAACAAAAAAACCCTGAAAAAAAGCTACTTTTATAGCTGGAGCGATGAGGGATCCCTCTTTACTGTGGCTTAACCTTACAGTGTCTGTTGGATCTTTATAGAGAAATGGAATCTGAATTGCTAGGAGAAAAACTGTTTCTCTAGCTCCAGAAACAGTGTTGGGCTTTTTTTGTTCCATTTTGGAAAAAAGCGCCTTGGTAAGGTTACTGGTTTTACTTTCATGGTATGCTGTAGCTTGTGTCTGAAATGAGCTTTTGGAATCCATTATGAAACTGGAAAGAAAAGTTCAAGATATGAATTCAAAGATTTAATAACATAAACACTTCAAAAAGGGTATCAGTGTTCTCAAAAGTGTATATTTGTTTTGGTCAACTAATTTGCAATACATCTATTTTTTAATGGGTTTTAGAAAAACTTGTGCTAAATCTCTGCAAGGCTATAAGGGAAATTTTGTAATTTAAAATACCTGCTTTAAAGTATCTGTTTTATAATTATTATGATAAAGATGCAGCCAGCCTGTCTGAATTGACCAGTCTGTATGCTGTGAATGTTACACTAATCCTCTTCTAAGTCACAGAGCCAAAGCTACTGTGTACTCGTGTTAGTGAGACTCTCTGTCATACTTAAGAATAATTGCCCAAAGACAATGACCTTGTAGATCACCTTAGTATATCTTTGCCTGCTTGAGACCAGACAAGAGAGTAAGACATATTGACATTTGTTAAATTAGTGAAGTTTTAGTTAAAATACTCAGTGTTAATCCTCCATGTTTCAGATTTTGGACATTTTATATTTATATCCTATACCATGAACAGCCTTTCTGTATTCATCCACCCTTAACTGCCTCTGGAAAATGATACCTTATCTCTGTTTGCAAGCCCACATACAAAATTCCTTTGGCCTTTTTCCTACAGAAATATTTTGGAGTGACCTCCTGATTTATTTCCTTTTCATCAGAAGTTTGTATCCAGAACCAAGTTCCACAGTTGCTTTTACAAATACTTATCGTTGTAATTTCATATAACTCTGTTCTCAGTTGAATGCATCTTTGTTTTACTGTGTCTTAATGTTTAGGAATGTATTCATGCTACAGTTTATGAGTCATCTTGGAAAATTGTATATTACTGTGACTGAACATGCTATAAGTAGGAATGTTTTCAGGCAAACACAAGTTGTCTTGAAGATACTAAGCAACCTAGTTACCATGTATACTTTTTTCAACATAAAAATTGTTAAAACTCTTTGTTAACTAAGTTTGTAAAAGAGTAGAAGTCAAAGTACTAGACTAAAACAAAAGCTAGTAGGGAACAGAGACAAAAAAATGTCTTGAAAGTCCAGTTAGAGACTCTGGGATTATGTGCACCTCTGGATCAAAAGCTGTTAGAAGACAGTGGAGCATTCACTGAGTCTTGTAAAAAAATTCTTCCGAGAGTAGGTTCGTAGGAATATGAGCTGCTTTTGGAGAACATGTTTAGAAAAATATGTCAAACTGCACAAGGTGATTGCCCTGCTTAAGTATTTGGGTTATAAATTCAGACTGCATATAATAATTGCTCATGATTTAAGAATAGACACCATCATTGATTTCCAGTAGTGCACATTCTGAAGCCTCAAATGTATGACATTGTTGAGGCAAAAGGGGTAACAGCAGCTCTATCCAAGCCGTAGGAGAGAGGAGGATCACAGGCTTTGGAGTTAATTAACCCGAAGTTTAGAATTATTCTGTTATGTCAGTTGGGACCTAGTTTTCAGTTTCCTTTCCTGCCAAGTGTGGTGATTTCTACTGAAGAAAACAAGATGGTGCTAGACAGTGCTGTGCTGTGAATGAGGTACTCTGCTGCAAAGCTGACTCTTTTTATGCTTTCTCAGTAACTCTTTCCTTATCACCCTCTGAATCAGGACATTTCTCTGTTAAACAGGTGCATCTAAACGTAAAATTACAAAGAAGTATTTTGTTAACAACAATAAAGGAATATTTGAATTGTATCTTTGAAACATGTCTCTTAACTGGGACAGAGGACAGCAAATTGTGACATTCTCATTAAACCAGTCTTTTCTAGGGCTTGTAGGAGAAGAGAAATACTCAGTCTTGTTCTCTCTCACTCCCGTCAATCTAACCTTCATCTGTCAGACCAGATGTAACCTGGAAAGAACTTTATGCTTTTCAATCACATTCTTTGCACCGCAGGGTCAGTCATTTCTGTGCCAATTCATATGGAACAGATGTGAGACAAATCTGAAAACATGTAAAAATAAATAATAAAATAAACTCCCATTGCATTGGAGACTGGTTAACAAATACCAGCCTATAGTAGTGTGTCCTGCTATTAAGAAAAATTGACAAAACCCACATATTTAGTTAAATCTATACAGAGCACAGATTTATTAGAGAGTCTCATTGCAAGGAGTGAATGAAAGAGATAATACAACAAATTTAGCTCAAAAAGCAGCATTGGAGTGCAGGTAGAACTGTGGTCTTCCAATTAATGGAGGGGAAGAGAGTGAGGAAAACTGCTGTTGTGACTGGTTAATGGAAGCAGGGAATTGCTAGGAAAATACCAGTGGAAGGGTTACAGTGACAGAGAGCTTAAAACCAGATGAAGGGTAGGAGAATGAAGCATATATAAATAAAAAGACAAAAAGGACAAGTTTATCTTTAGTAGTTAAGTGCAGAAACCAGAAAAGAGGCAAAACATCATTAACAATCAGTCAAGGAGGAAGAGAACCTCCTCAGACAGTAGTTCATATATTATTACATGTTTAATGCTGTTACTCCTCTTGGTTTTGTTTGGTGTTGGAGGAGAAAGAAGAGACCATGTTTTAGACTGGACAGGCAGACAGGCAAGTGCCAGTATAATTTGCTTTGTGAACAAAAGGAGGTTGTTCATTATTTCAGTTCTTTTGTAGTCATTTAACTTTACTGTACTATTATTGAAATAAAAGTGTATAAGTACTGCAACAGAGTATTAAGGAATAATAATACCTATTGAAAATGAGCTCCTTTTGACACTATAATAGCATTTAATTGACATGAAATAACTCCTTTGAAGCCATTAAAGGATGTGATATGAATACAAATGTATGAAACATTTCCATCATATTGAATCAACATCCTCAACAGATGAAGTTACATCATTGGAGCCTTGAAGACTTTAACTTTTGCAAGTGAATTTAGTACCTACAAAAGTACTGTACTGACATTTCTAAAGACTGAGGTCTCAGTGTGTGAAGCTTGTTTGTCATAGCAGTTGTGCTAACAGAACACGAACTGGAAGATCTGATCAAAGCTTTGTGCAACTGGTCTAGCCTCTCCTTGAGACTGCTGGCACTGTCCTCAGCCATCCAGTGATGAACACAGGGTTAGGAAAGCAGGTGAGTAGATCCATGAATTGTCCTAACATCGTGTACTCTTCTCTGTGCTTTTTTCAGTAATAAGACTTCTGACAATCATGAAAAAACAAAGCTTGTTATGTTTTTGAATCAGTTTTTCAGGGGGCAGAGAAGCCTACATGAGAGCATTATGAGTTTTTAGGGGTCTAGTGTTGCTTGCTTCTCACCCTACTAATATTTTTATCTGATAGAATTGAACCTACTGCGAGTGCTAGTGCCTAAGAAAGAGTGGGCTGGGTCATATTCTCAAGAACTCAGGTCATTCTGAGATGCAATAAAATCACATTCTGAGATGCAATAAAATCAGCATGGAAAAAAAAAATGAGGCTTTAACTGAGCAAACTGTTGGTGTTTGAAGTCTCTGTAATTCATAGTTAATTGGAGGTACTGGAAGGCACTGCATGGCTTTGCTAAGCATATTGTGGTGTGTGGATCTCTGTCTGGATTTGTCCATAATTTGCCCACTAATAGGCTAACGCATGTGGTACAAGAGATTACAGTACTAGATATTTTGGCAAGGTATTTCTGTTCTAACAAGCAGATTAAGCCATAGCCATCTACTGATCAGCATAATAGAAAACAGCTCTTTTATTTGTACTCTAACTTTCTGGAAGTCTACTGAATTTTGCATTTGGTTCTTAATTGGGAAAGGGAGTACTTTAAAAGAAAGCATATTCCACTTCCAACAGGATGCCTTTGGGAATCCTATCAATGCACACTGGTGTTTTCTATGTACTTTGAGTAATGACGCAGAGTCTTGTTCTGAAATAAACACATGCAGATACTAACACAGCCTTTTGTGCAGTTAATCTATAGCAATGAATCATTATTTAGGCCTAGTTTGCTGTGGACATGTAAGGTTTTTTAGCGAGAGAAGTCATTCCTGCAGTGACAGATGGAGGGTTTCTTTATACATGCTTCAGTGCATAGCAAGAGCTAAATTAAATTGGATGATTTGAATGAGATTGTGATGTCAACACTTATTATTTAAAAAAAGCATGGATCTCTGTGTGTCTCTACAAACGCAATTGTATTTATGGGATCCTGCTAGTCTGGGTCTTGGCTTTTCAGAAGAAGCCACAGCCTCTTAGTGGGAACTGTGTGTCAAATTCCTTTAGGTTGACAGTTTAGTCCAGCAGCTTACTTTAGAGAAATGTTTGCAAAGTGTTGTTTTCATGCTGTAAGGGGGTGATAGTGATATAGTTTGTTCAAGGAAAAATATCTAGTAACAGATAATAACATCTTTTTTTGTTGTAACCTTAGCAAAGAACTGCTATGAATATTTGGAATAATTATTCCAAATGCATAGCATTTCCCAAAACAACTGCATTTGGAAAACAGCTGCTGCACAACTTGAAGGCGGGAAGGACAGCAGGTTACATACCTACATCACTGAATTTCAGTTACTCTTCAGAGCTACTGTGGACAGTAAAGAAATACTGAAGATGATATATTTTCCTGTGTTTCAAAAGCTTTGGATGAGTGAGTTTCTCTGTATCATCTCACCGAGCCAGACCTTGTCACTCCCGCTAAAACTGAGCCCTGTGCCTGGGGCACAGATTGCTGGTAGCTGCTGGACCTTGGGAGTTTTCAGTATTCCAGCATAAGGAGCCAGAGGTTGTAGAAGTGATATGAATCAGTATAGGGACTGTTTGATTCAGCAGTGCCGCGTATGGAAAACGAAAATGAATGCTTTTTTTTTTTTTAACATGAATATTTACGTCCTTTAATATGTATTTATACTTTCCAGTTTAGATCCCAGCTTTTGGAATGGTAGCATCTATGGCCAAAGAAGGCTAATGAACCCCTTTGAAACACGATGTTTTGAAGAGGAAGAGAGGCTTAGTTCTCAAATGGGGAGAGGTAGAGTGCTGAAAATAGAGGATGGAGAAAAAACACAGCCTCGTCTTTCCAGATATTAACATAATTACCAGGATTTCAATGCAAACAGGTGTGATTTTAAGAAGGAAGGGACCACATAACCAGTGCCAATTTGGAGATGAAGTTGCCCTGAGAAGCATCTTCTCAGATCATAGGAAAGAGCTGTGCCAGCATTGTGTGCTAGGGTTTGGATTAAATGAGGTGTTTAAGCTTGTAACTCTTATTTAGTATTCTCAATAGAAAATGAATAATTTTTTTTTTTCTTGGAGCCTGGAATAGCTTCTTTTGTTCTTTCAGGTTTTTTTAATATCTAAATATAAGGTATTGAGGCCTTCTTGGAAAAATACAATTTTTACTGAGGTGTATGCATTAGATGAGTGCTGATTTGGCAGGTAGACCTGTCAGCCAGTAATTATACAAACTTATACCAGCAAGTCTGTAATTTTAGGGCCCAGCTCCACAAGTTCTGTATCATATTTGGTTTCTGGTGTTTTGGTGATTTTGGCTGTTTAATGTGAGGAGTGCTCCACTCAGTGAAAAGGTTCTGATGTAGGATATGCTTGAAGGGGTTATACTGCATTTAGAGGCATCTTTTTTCCAGGAAAATATTTTTAAAATGGGTAGGTATTTGCCCAATATTTTGCCATATGTCCAAAGCATTTGGCAGTTACATAAACCACACTCGCTTTGTGTTTTCTTAGATTGCTGTCCTATATATGGCTGTGTATTTTTAATAATATGTTAAGTTGTTATCTCATCCCTCTGTATGCTTTGAATAGGATGGTGTGTTCTCAGAACACTTACCTGATGCACTTTGCTTACTAGTTGGGTTTGTGAGGAATTCTGGAGCAGGTGCTGTTGCAGAGAAGGGACTCGGTGTGCCTCAGGGATGCGTGGGCTCTGTGTCTGTTCTCATGGCAGACCCTGTGCTTTCTGCCCAGTGGTGCCTGGACAATTTTTTAATTGCTTCTGGGTATGATTCAAGGTGATGAGCTTTACCTAGAAAAACCCATTTTTGTAATGTTTCACATATTGGAAGCAAATTAGTTGCTTTCAGTGGCATCTTGTAAATTAAAACACATACAGACTAAAGAATTTTCTTAATGGAGACAAAATTTCCTCAGGTCCTGAATTCTTTCCTCCATTTACACTATATTTTAGTGTCCTTAAGGATGTGCTATGAGGTTTGTCTATTCCCTCAAGCTTTTATCTAATGAAGTGGTGATATGGTGAGCCTAGAAACCACTTTCCAGGAGGCACCATTCAGATTGACAATTGTTTGAGTTACTTATTTTTAATACATGTTTAGAAGCACCTTTAATGAGGAAAAAAAATTATACTGATGGCAAATTATTAATTCTTTGCTTAGATAGTGTGGTGCGTACCTCATTCAATACTTGCAATGAGTCTGAGAAAGAACTGATGCTGTCACCAGGGCACTGTTTCGTTTCAGCCTGTGTCCATGGAAACATTTGTCAATTTTTACTTTCTTGTGCGGCTATCAGAGAAGTACAGCTTCCAGGGGGAAAGGCTTTGGCCACTCAACCTCCTGAAGAACAGCCAGGTGAACTGTCTACTTTTTGCAAGCAGGCAATTTTTGTTTCTCAGGGAACTGTACTGCTCTGTATAGCTGTAAATGTGGGCAGCTTATTATGCTCTATAAAATCTGGGGAAGAAAGACTACTTTGTCACACATCCCCTGCCAGTTTATGCTCCTCAGGAGCCTTCCACAGCCCTTCCCCAGTGTCCTGTTACAATACTGATGATGATGAGGTATTTTACTATGTCATCCTCTAAATGCAAGGGGTTTTTGAAAACAACAGCGACATACTGCAGGGAATCAGATATGAAGGAAGAGAAGCAAAAATATGTCTGGCATCTTCATATAGAGGTAATAAATGCAAATTTGTGCAGTAAATACAGAGCTGAGGCTGTCAGAAGGGATTTTCCTTGATGCGTCTAACACATGTGCATGTCGTTATCTGGCATGCTGGGTCCTGAGCTGAAAGCTTGATCTACCTCAAGGAGGATAGTATATTTTTAAACCCTAAAACAAACACATATATAAATGCAACTTAATATGCTCAGATGATGTGTACATCATCTTTGGGCACATTTTACATATTTTTGTCATGTGTTTTTAGCAGCCATACTTCTGCTGCCTTACCTCTGAACTATGCTGGGTTCTAGAAAAGATCTAGCATGTTATTCAAATATAAAAAGGTTTTAGAGGCTCTCTTGTTTTGTTGTTTTGTTCATTTTTTTCCTTAACTAATCAATTAATCTCTATATTTCTTAGCTTTTGTTACTATTTTTTTAAACTCAGAGTGTGCTTTTAGGGCTCTATTTAAATTTTTCTAGTAAAAAAAAAGTCTAACATATACTTAAATTGGGAAAAGGCTTAATCAGAGCACCTGCTGTTGTACAGATCAGAGGTGGGCTATTGGAATAATGCCCAGCTGATTAGAAAAGAGTTGTTATATAAAATTTTTAAAAATACCCCCCCCCCCCCCCCCCCAAACAAACAACAGAGAATAGAGCATGAAATAGATTATGGAAAACTGGAATGAGAAAGTTAACTTTATAAAACTAGTGGAGATAACAGAGCCTTTTTTAGTGAGAATAATTTGTACATATTTTCAGACGGCTGCAAAAATGAAAATTGGTTTTAAGTGATTCTCAAGCCCTCCTAGTATATTGTAGGCACCTAGATGTGATGAAGAAAAACCACTGGGTGCCACTATTGAGTTTCAGAGCACTGGGCAAGACAGAGTTTCTGTGGCAGCCAAAATTTGTAGCTGGGAAGGAGTGTGTGGGTAGTAGTTTTGCAACAGAAATAAATTATTTCTGCAGTTTTAGGGTTTGTGAAATAGAACCACAACCAACATTTACTTCTTGCTGTTTGACCAGATATTACCATATCTGATAGTAGATCACTGTGACAGGTCCAACATACCTCTTTTCTTGCATCCCTGCCTTGCAGTGCAGAGCTGAAGCGATGTTAAATGAGAAAGGACTATAATCTTGCTTTATTGTTATGAAGCATTTTTTTCTCTTACTGCAGGCTTTTTAACAAGCACATCCAGTCAGCCTGCAGGTCTTTCTAAATAACATGTTTACTTGTTTGGAGTGGTGCTGAAGTGTAGAAGGCCCCACTTTTTGTATGGCTTTCCATCTATGATTTTCTTGGTCAGCCGAGTAAATATCCTTTGGATACAGCTTGTGTGTGCTTAGAAAAGCAGCAAGAGTAATGATGACTCACAAGTGTGATTGTCTTCAGAGAGACAAACTTACTTCTACAATGAATGTGGGTCTAAATAGTTTTGGTTTGAGGAGTAGGTAATTAGAGTTTGCTGAATCATAATCCATTTAAATTCTTGAAAATGGACAATGTTGCATGAAACAAGGTTTCTGTGTTGAGATACACATTTCATTCTGTCTTGTCCAGAATAGTAATGTTGTGCAGTCTGTCTTTATGGAATATTTTTGATCATTTGCTTTCAGCCGAAATGAAGTTAGAAAGGCATGTGTGTGATATGCATGGCACGTAGAATTAAAGGAAACTCTTGATGAATTTTGAGTATATTTTGAAGCTGTAGGATTTGGGATTTAGGTCCTGATATAAGAAAATCACTTAACGAAAATAACTAGTTCTCTTGAATTCACACGCATGAAGTTAACATATTTTTCTGGATTTTGTTGAAATGAGGCCTCACACATTTTAATACTTTTGATAAATATTTTGCTAATAGCTCTGATGGGAAATCTGTCAAGCATAAACAAGCTGGTTTGAGGTATCATAGACTCCACCTAAGCACCAAAAGAAAACTATTTATAATTTGATATGGAAGTCTCTTTGTGGAGCAGATTTTAACCCATAACTTGTGCAGGTCTGTAAGCTTTCCAGACAGTGATGTGCAGAGACAGAAAGATAGACGCTTTAAGTTTCCTTAAAGTTTGATTCCTTTCTGCTGATAGGGAAGACTTCTACTATTTGATTAATTATATGATGTTGTTTATCATTGTATGAGTGCCAAGTGCTTGGACTTATTTGAAGTGCAGTTGCTGTGGGATGTCACTGACTTTGGAGGAGCTCTCAGCTCTTTGTGTTGCTGGACGGGAGCTACAGACACAGCCAGTCCTTGTGAAGATTTGCAAAAGGCAAATAGGTGAGCAGTAAAGTATAGTCCATTATCAGCTACACAGTTCAAACTACCTAGGATTCTTTTTATTCAAGATACAGATTTTGCTGATTACTTTAAGACCATCTCATAAAGAGTGAAAATGACTTTTCAGAGAGCTCCATTCTCCTTATTTTTCTCTCATTTTGTACCGTTGCTGAAATAAACCCTACCCAAACCCTTCTATTTTTATGTCCTCACCAATTTTCAGGCTCAATTACACCCAAATTATATTGTACAATTTTGTTATCATGACATTTGAATTTATTCCTTTTATATATATTCCAGATTTGCATTTGTATTTTGCTCTGGCCGTGCATAAAATACCTCACTGAGATGCTCTGATTAATTGATTAATTCAGTTTGTAAAGACCTTTGTCATCCTTAGCGAAATTTGATATAGAATTTGCAAGTTAAATTTATCAATTCAAGGAAAATCATGTAGAAAAGGAAGCAGTAAAGGGACAGTAAATCATGGTATCATTCGCATGACTGCTAATGTCAGGATTTTGAAGAATAATGATCATGCAAATGCAGTAGAATGTGTGTTGTACTACAACAAGAAAGTTATGTATTCATTTACCTTTCACTTAAGTACCCCGCTTAAATTCTAGCAACAATTTTCACTGTTTACTGATCTGTTAATCATGTGGTGTTACTGATTTTTTTTTTTAACTACTACTAATGAATTCATTTCATCATAGCTGAGGCAATAATTAGCAAAGAATAAGAAATCTGTGTGTAAGAATTTGTAATAGAAACTAACTTCAGCATTTCAAGTCTTTCTTCGCCTCTCTGGCTGACACTGTTGTGTGAAAGTGAAGGTATGTTTCTGACCCTCTCTAAAACTTCCCAGGTGAAGCATGATTCAGGCAAAGCAAGTCTGGGACCTGAGCTCCAGACCAAACTTTTAATCTTTAGGACCTGAGATAAAATGTCCTAATGTCTGAAAGACCATTCTTACATGGTAGTTTACAGAATAGCTTAGTCAAGTCATTAAATTTGCCCCACATGTAGTTCAGTAAGGCAGAATTCCTATTTTTATCCTTGTGTTTAACTCCTTTGCATGTCAATTACGGATTTTCTTTTCCCCGAAAAGATTTTGCCATAGTAATCAAAGATGCATTGTTTTCTCCCAAATTAAACACAAAGTAACCAAATATTTTCTGAGAAGTATGGTTTGTTTTTTCAGGTGTGTTTGGATATATACGGTCTTCAAGTGTGCAACAAAGTAAATGTTAAATCATAGAGGAAGTCTACTATGCACCGTGTAGAGCGCACATTCAATTGGCATGATTGCTTACTAGAACCAAGGGGTTCATGCCCCTTCTAGAAGGAATAAATACCCCGGTGATGTAGCTGCAGCAGAGGCAGAACAGATCAAACTGAAGCATGCATGCTATCTCCTCACCAGCGTGATCACTTTTGCTACAGCAAGCTGCAGTTTACTGCTCTCAAAGTAGTTAATTGTCATGGCAGAAGCAGAAAAGGTAAACTGTAGATGAAAGTGTAATTTCTAGAACGTTGTAGTGCTGTGCTTTAAGAGAACCTCAGGGCTCTTCAGTTCCAGCAGCGTTACTGTAAGCAGGTGTGTTTCAGCAGGGGTGAAGCCTCTTTCACACACAGCCATGGTCTGTGTTCTCTTCAGGGTTACTGCACCATATGGCAGTATTGATCTGCTGAAATAAACTTTAGTGGTGTA
Organism: Scytalopus superciliaris; assembly: GCA_013400415.1. Taxonomy (NCBI): domain Eukaryota; kingdom Metazoa; phylum Chordata; class Aves; order Passeriformes; family Rhinocryptidae; genus Scytalopus; species Scytalopus superciliaris. Next base: position 2,793,022 of record VXBX01003014.1, read on the forward strand.
TAAGCTGGTGTAACCACTGACTTCGTCCCAAATAAACTGTGTCCAATCACCAAAACAATATAAAATGCAGAAAGGTTTGTTGCTCCTTTTATTATGGGCAGGTGTTACACAAATGATGACATAAATATAGCTAAACATGAACATTATTCATAGCTGCCTCAGTCCTCAAAGATCAGTGGCTTTAAAAAATCCCCTGCACTTCATCTGCTCTGCAAAAACCATTTTCAGCTGAACTTTAACAATTTCTTCTCATTATTTCCTATTACAGGAGGTTAAAACCTTTGGATTTTAGCAATGAAAAAGAACAAAAATCACATGTAACATGAAACTTTTCAGCATTAATCTGAGGTGCTTGTTGAACTTCACATGAGTTGGTTTTAAAACTACAGTTCCTTAATAGCAGTTGTATGGAACTTAAGTCACTAAAATACTTACTGGAAATGTGTTCTGGGAAGAGGAGTAAATATTGTGGAGGATGCTTGTTTCAGTTACTTACAAAGTCATGCAGTCCTGTTAAGGCTCTCCAGTGGTCTTTCAATATTCCACAGGTCTCTCAATTTCTTTTTTTTTGTCAATTATTACAATTACTCTGTCAAAAAATGATGCTGAGATTCAAGGTAAGTCAGTAAAATCATAAACACATGCACAGGGAGCACTCTGTCTGGCAGAGTGAGGTTTGAGAGAGGACACTGGCTGAATACTGGGGGCAGTAAAGCCCAGTGATGTGATGGTGCCTTTGGTTAGTGCTGCTCCCTGGCTGTGTGCAAGGCTGAATTAGTCAAAACAGATTGGAAACAAGTGTGGTAACTGGCAGGAGCTAGTGAAAAGAGACTTCAGGCAGAAGAGACAGACCTAGCTGGAGTGCATGTCGGATCTCCGGAGGCAGATGAGGTCCTGTGTTGTGCTCAGCCATAGTTGTCTGACTGTCTTGTCATAGATTTTTATGTCTTCTGGATGCGCTGTGGCCTTGCAGCAACATGGAGGAGATCTGAATTTATTATAGCTTGATATTCATAGTAACTCTCACCACTGAGTTATTGGTATAGTAACTATGCATGCCTGAAAGAAATGGTGTGTGGCAGTGGTGAAAAGGGAATTGGAAATGGAGCTTACTAACTTAGAGAACTGAAAATACCCCATGTTTCCACTCATTATTTGATAGGTTGAATGTCCTAAAGAGAAATTATTTCCGAAACAAGAAGGAAATGGCTTGAAGTGGCTACTGGGGTTTTTAGATGTGATTTAGACCACCCTCTCAATTACTTTTTCATATGTATTCAAATTCCCAAGCACCCTACTAATTTGTAGTGGTGTTATTAGCAGGTGGCTGCCAGCAAGCAAATTCTAAGCTATAAAAAAAATGTTACTGTTGACAGAAACAGCCCCACAGAGACGTATTCATCTGAAACCCGAAGGCAGATTTAGACACTTGAAACATATGGTATAGGGCTTTTGCCTGAACCAGGCAACAAAAGAGGACTTACCTAATTAAAGATTTACTTTGTTTTTTTCTTCATTCACTTTGTCTTTCAATTTTAAAATGATCTGCCCTTTCTTCATTCAACAACAGAGAGGTCAAGGCTGAAGTCTTAATGAAATCTACTCACAGAGCAAAAAAAATACCTGTTTTGCTGTAAGTGCTGATAATTCAGGTTCTTGGTCATAGAAGGGTACACTTAAAGACGTCAGTGTTGTATTATTTGGTTCACAGTCGGGCCGAATATAATGTGCTTTTCAGTCCTGTGGTTGCTTAAGTGTTTTGTTTGTTGAGTTGGCTGGAGGGGGTTCAGGTATGGTGCTTCTATGTGATCACTGATATACGTGTTCTTGTTCAATTAACAAGATTGTTCCCTCTGGGTTATATTTGCATTTGGATAAGCTTAGCAATAGGCTCATTCTGTGAAGTAACTCCTTTTGCCGGGGACAAGTAGGGCTTAAGTAATGAATATTTTACAAAATTTTCCTCTGAGTACAGTTGGATTTGATCAACTGTATTTTCACCCAACTCATTTTTTCCTGTTAGAATGATACAGACATGGAATCTGTATTAAAATTTGTTAAAATATTCTAATCAGTGTCACCACATCTTCAGTTAATAACCTTTTCTTTTGTGCCTATGGGATTGACAGCATTGAATGTTCTTACAAAGATAAAATATTCCTCTTTCAGAAAAGTAAGCTATATCAATCAAATATAACCTGGCTGAACTGAGGCAGCAACTCACCAGCATGGCTATAAATGAGCCTTGATTTTTATCTGCAGGAAGGCGGTAGGAGGTTAATAATATCAACAATGATGACAAGTTGATATAAATCATAGAATTAAAAGTTTGAGCTGATTTTTTTTTTTCATTTAGAAAAAAANCTGACCTAAACAGTACAGTACTTTTTATCAGGCCTGTCAGCAAGAGCAGTACAATTTAGAGGAACTTCTTGGCTGCTGTAAACATGCTGTTGGAATAGCATTTCTACTGAAGTTCCCCCAGGGAACAGGTTTGCTCTAGAAGAACTTTAGTGCATAAAGAACATGCTCCTGCCCCTCCAGAGCAGAGCGTGGTGTTGAGATGCTGCCCAGGGTCTGCTCCTGCTGGATTCCTGCTGTTGTGCCCTCGCCAGTCACATCTGCCATCTGAAATGGTCTGAGAAACTGGTGGCTGGGCTACATGCTTTCTCTGATTGGTTTCTTTGCTTCTTAGCAAGTGGACAAGATGCAGCTGCGAATACAGCCCGTTGTGGCTGTCACCAGACAGATATCACTTCCACTTGTTACCTGTCCTTGTCATCCCGGCTCCAGCAGCAGGACACAGAAGGGTTTGATTCCCCTTGTGCCAGAACAGTCATGAGCTTTTCTCAGGAAGAGACCATGGGAAAAAATGGTTACTGAGCTACTGTAATTAGTGTTGAACAGAAAATAGCTCTTAGAGTTGGAACTGTTTATAGTGACAGCAAATTTCCCTTGGGATTCCTGAACTCACCCTGATTTACACCTGTATTGTCATGCTGCGTTTGGGTGGAATTTGTGTGTTTTGTTCTCATTCTTTCTTATAGTCAGGATATTTTGACCTCTACCAGGTTTTGTTTTCATTCCAAAAGAGTAAACTTAAATTTGAAACCTTGGAGCATTGGTGCTAAAACATTGTTTTATGGGTTTATGGCAGTTTGTTCCAAGAGTTTTACTATCTGTTTATTGTTTTCGTGTAGGTAACTCTAAAAAACCCTAAAACATTTTTGAAATATTTTAACAGCTGTTTTGTAAAAACTTAATTTATANAGTTAATAAAAATAATAAAATTAAAAGTTTGAGCTGATTTTTTTTTTTCATTTAGAAAAAAAAAAGATGTGGTAAGACAGGAGCATAATAAATAGAAACACAAAACATATTTACTTTTTATGTGTCATGTAATCATGCAATTTTTGTCTATATTGTTTGATCTTTATCACTGCTTTTATGGTGTCTTATTAAAAAAAAAAATAAAAATNGGTGGCTGGGCTACATGCTTTCTCTGATTGGTTTCTTTGCTTCTTAGCAAGTGGACAAGATGCAGCTGCGAATACAGCCCGTTGTGGCTGTCACCAGACAGATATCACTTCCACTTGTTACCTGTCCTTGTCATCCCGGCTCCAGCAGCAGGACACAGAAGGGTTTGATTCCCCTTGTGCCAGAACAGTCATGAGCTTTTCTCAGGAAGAGACCATGGGAAAAAATGGTTACTGAGCTACTGTAATTAGTGTTGAACAGAAAATAGCTCTTAGAGTTGGAACTGTTTATAGTGACAGCAAATTTCCCTTGGGATTCCTGAACTCACCCTGATTTACACCTGTATTGTCATGCTGCATTTGGGTGGAATTTGTGTGTTTTGTTCTCATTCTTTCTTATAGTCAGGATATTTTGACCTCTACCAGGTTTTGTTTTCATTCCAAAAGAGTAAACTTAAATTTGAAACCTTGGAGCATTGGTGCTAAAACATTGTTTTATGGGTTTATGGCAGTTTGTTCCAAGAGTTTTACTATCTGTTTATTGTTTTCGTGTAGGTAACTCTAAAAAACCCTAAAACATTTTTGAAATATTTTAACAGCTGTTTTGTAAAAACTTAATTTATATTTTTTTTCAAAAATCCTAAATAATGAAGATTATAAGAATGATGAGAGACTGGTTGGACAATAAATGATAACATGAAAAATGTGCCTTTTAGTATCAGCTTAGAAAGAAAGAAAAAAAAAATCTAGGAATTGTAATGTGTCACAAATGCAGTTTCTGAAAGAAATTATAATACTTAGAATTGGTCATATAGACAGTCAAAAGTTTTGAACTCTCTACAACCTTGAGCTAAAAAATAAGAAAGGCGTCCAGCAGAATTGGCAGTACTGCTCCTTAAGGTATTGCATGCTCAGGCTATGAGATTGTAAATAAGAATGATTCAGGGAACTATAAAGTACATTTTCTAAATCTTGTAAAACTACTTTCTTGAACTTTCATGACAAAGTAAGATCTAAGATGGATCCCTTTGTATGGGATGTGTCTTGTTTTGCAGTATCCTTATAACACGTTTAATCCAACATAGTCATAGCAGTGCAATAGCAGTTAGGGCATTTAATCCAGTATATTTTTCATTTTATTGAATGTCAGTAAAAAAGGGATTTAAACCTAGACAGAACCATATTCTCTTACATGTCCATCTTTTTTTCTCTGTTGGGATTATTAAAGGGCACAGAAATTTCTCTGTGGCAAAGTTAGGTAAGCAATGGGAAGGGCTCTGTAGGAGCCAGGCTACTCTTATTTGTGTACCCATTCATTTTGCATACCAGTGAAGGGAATAAGAAACATGGGCCCATGGAGAATCCTGTGCAGTGTGCACTAGGATGGCCCACTGTGGTCCCTTCCAGCCTTACCCATTCTGTGAGACACTTGACTGAAACATTGATCTTGCAAGCAGTTTGTGTTCTGGTGGAAGTGGGTAAATTGTGGGACTCATCTACATTCAGAAAACTTGTGCTTTTATTGATTTCTAAATATAGGTATTTCTGAAAGCATAATAAGCTATTTCATAAAAGATTGCTTCTGCTTAGGTTTTACTGGCTCTGTTCAGAGGTCACAGTTGTGGAACTAATGTAGGACTTCATGATTCTTTTTGCTTTTAATGAGTGTGGTCCTTGATGCTTTTCAGCTAAAAGAAAGGCTTCTGTCTCTCTGCAGTCCTTGGAAAATCGACTTCTCATTGATTACTGCCTCTGTGTGTTGCAGTGGATTCCTTTTTCTTCTTTTGTCATTAAAGTTAAAATTGCATTTCCTTGTACTTTCGTTTTCCCTTCTCAGAAGTTTTCCACCACCTCATTTTCTTTCCCTAACACAGAGACTAAAGCACAGTTTCCCCCCCCCGCTTTTTTTTTTTTTTAAACACATTACCCTTGTTCCAGTTCCTGTTATCTGTGCATCCCCATGTGCACTTTCTTCCACACTTATCCTTCCCTCTCTGACTTCCACTGCTCTCACTGAAGCTGATCATTCTAACTTTTCCTTCCCTGGACTGTAAAATGTCACAGAACATTCTCTTTGCTATTTGATGCAACGCTGTTTTAATCTGTCAGAAAGCTGACATGTGAACATTAACCTTTTCCTTCAGTGTTTTAATAGAAGTGAATTTACCAAAAACATAGAGAAAATATCAATGTGCTAGGGATCCTTAAGTAACTTGTCTTACATTAGTCTTCTCTTTGAATTTAAATTCACTCAGTAAAGCAATTTATTTTGAAGATATAGGTCTATGTCACAGTGGTTAAGTATATTTTGAACTTTAATTGACGTGACAAATCAGTAGTGATCGACTCTGATCACTGGCTTTTCTTATGAACAGATTAGACTTTTTTGATTCTTTGACTCATACTCTAGAAATTTCTCCATATTAGATTTAACTTTCCTTAGGGATAAGACTCACTTCCTTGTGGAATCAGCTGCTTTAGAGGTGGCTGGTGACAGTTTTTGTCTCTGTAAAATTCTTATTCTGAGGGCATGGACAACTAAAGCTTTAATTATAACCCTTTTGTGCTTATTTTCTGTAATGTCTTCCAAGTGTGATAATGAAAAAACCAGGTTATTTTTCAGTCAGTCCTGTAAGCCCAGTATGAAGGACTGATTCTGATATGCAGGAACTTCCAATAGCATACCACTGTGGCCAGTGCTGTGCCATGACCATACTACTTCAGGTTCTCTGATAGACTGTGAAGACATAGGTATGTAAAATTTAGTATGCTGAAAGTTTTAGACTAGTGTTAGCCAAAGTAAAACTATTTATTGTTTGAAGTGTAACTTATGCATAGGTATTTTGCTCCATTAAGACCCATTTTTTTTTTCCATTTTGATTTGAAAACACACCTATCTAAACAGTTGTGTCTTACATAGTGTTTGAAAATAAGTAACAAATGAGTAAATTTTGTTTAGCTATCAAATTATATTAAAAGAATTATGAAAATATTGTGGTCAAAGCAGCTCTGTTTTCCCATTTTTAAAGAATCCTACTGCTTTCCTGTAAGGCTTCCCTGAGTTCATTGGTGATAAAGTCTTAGCACCTGAAGAATCATTTCTAATACTGTATAAATAAGGGTAATATTTCTTCCTAGAGACTAAATGAGGGAAAAGCAGTTTTATGACAGCATTTTTTGTTTTATAGTGGCTGGATGTTGAAGGTGTATAACCCTCAACTAGTAAGTTCATTCTGTATTTGAAATTAATCAAGATGAAATATGTCTAAAGTGTACTGTGTTTTGGAGTGTGGAATTCATGTGAAGTTTAATCTGTATTACAGAAGATGAAGCAATGCCTGTTAAGTTCAATATTTTCAAATTAATTTCATGTTCCTGTTTCTTAGATTACTACTGTAGAGATCCTTGAACCATGGCTTACATGTTTTGAGAATCTTGCCTGTGTTCAAAAGCTGCATTATTAAGGGCTTTTCATTAAAAGCTCAAAATAAACTTCAAGGAGACTTAAACCCAAAACTGCTATGAATTTAAACCTGCTTGCAGGTACAACCAAATGTTTGACTAAAAGGTAACATAAATCCACCAACTGCATATGTTAAAGACAAACAAACAAAAATCCAGCTGGTGCTTGAGCACTTATTTTTTTTAAAGTCACCTATTTAGGAAAGGGTATCATGCATATGATGTTTCTCATTTGGTACAAAGTCACCTAATGCATTTATTCTGATTTGCATTTTGTTAAATAGGTAGGTGAGAGCAATGTGGTATTTCCTCAGTGACACGAGTTGTAAGTTTCCTGCAGCAGTTGTTCCTGAAAGGAAACAAACTGCAGGAAGAGTAATCTAAAACTGGAATAAGATGCATCAAGTTAATGTCTTTTAAATATTTGAGTAACTGTAAACAATAGTAGTTAAACTGCACTGAGATTTGTTTCATTCTATATAGCAATACATTATTTATAACATTTCTATAAAACATTATTATTATTCTATCATGTACTAACTTTATGAATTTGTACAATACAGAAGTTAGAGAAACTTACTGGAAAGAAGAGATTGATTCCTCTTGTAGTTTTGCCATTATTTTCTACAAGTGATTGCTTTCTTAGTATAGTATTTGCAATGTAGAGAGCAGGTTTTTTTAATGCTTTTATTTTCTTCTCCCAGAGATATAAAAGGGTTCATTAATCAGAACTGAATTTTTTTCAGGATTGAAATTTATTAAAACCTTATTATTCATTCAGAATTAAAATCTGTTATAATTTCTTATTAGCCTAGCTCCAGTTTACTTCTAAAACACCTACTTTATTTCTGCTATGCTCATCTTTCATCATGAAAAATTTAGTTGTTTTTTTTTTCTTTTTTTAAGTGCCCCAGTAACCCCTTTTTTCCTCAAACAAGCTCTATAAACAGTACCCAGCCAACCAGACCTGAGCGATTTTACTTGCTGAAGTCTGAGAGGTAGTTCTTGATTAACCTAATTTATGAGTAGTTACTTGCTCATAATAAAAGTTTTAATCAGTCTGTCAGATGCTATTGCACAAAATACTTTGCAGAAATCCAGATGTATAATAACTTTATTAACTAGATCTGGAGTATTGAAAGGGATTATTCTGCCAGGATACATGATCTTTTCTCAAAAAGAAAAAAAAATGCAGCTTCTGAATCTTAGTTAATAACACTGAAATATAAAGAAGTCTGAATACTCATTTCATCTGAGAACATTTTTATTTTTCTAGTCAAATGCGTGGACAGTAGAATGTTCATTCAGACAGAGTTCATTCTCGCTTCAGGATATTGTTGTTCTGGCTGTAAAATCTATTCTTTGCATGATTACAGCCCTTTCTAACCGTGGGCAATTCCTGCATTTTTCACTTTACCTATTCTGTCTTCTTAATGCTAATTGTGGTGGGAGTTTTGGAAAAACACACTCCTCTGGTTCAGAACTGGAGCAAGGGCATTAACTAGTCCCATGTAGATGACTTGCCAGGCACTGGCAATTTTGTTATCATCATTACCATTTGGGTACTAAGTGTTAATCAGAATCTTCAAGAAATAAGATTTTCTAGGCTTTTCCACTCAGAGGTTCATCAATCCCTTTATGTTCTATGAAATGCCTCTGTACAAGCAGGCAAAGAATATATTGTGAGGGCATGAAGATACAACAGTGCCTCTATCAAATTTAATAAGGATTTAAAAGTAGCAACCATTCTTATTGCGGTATACTAATATAAAATGTATATGCTGTATACATACATAAAAACTATTTCAGGGTAGGGATGTATCTATCTAAAAAACAACAGGATGTTTCTTTATAAACATGCCTTAGTAGCCATACCTTTTGTTGTTTGTTTGGTTTTTTTTTAATTTCTGTGTTATAGCTAGGAATATGGTTCCATTACATATCTACAACATAGAATATAACAATATGCAGAATAAGGAACGTTTGGGCTCCTGAAGTTAAGGCTAAGTCAGTCTGAATCCTATGAAAAACCTTATTGCACATAGCTGAAATATATGTTGTTTTTTCAATTAACATATATTATATTCCTGAGAATGTGGAAGCTTTAGCTAGTGTGTCATGATTCAACTGCAAAAGTTAAATAGCCACCATCAAGTCAGCTGTGTGCTTTATTGACACTTTCATGTGATAATCAATAGAAATTGATAAAAGCAGCAATGGGAAAACGATCAAATAGTTATATTTTTGTAGCATTGTTATTTCTTTATTTCAGATTTAAAATGAGATCATTTTGGGTGTTCTAAATTTCTGTGGGTCTGTGTGTTATCAGTGAAGAAGAAAATTATTCATGCACTTCTTTGGATTAATTAATTACCCTGAAGTAATTGTTTCTTTTTAGCAGCATCATGTTGCAGAGATTCCAAAATGAAATCAATCTATGTGTAGGGACAAGGATTCAGCATCATAAAATCTTTTGTTTCTCTTATGTTTCTGGGAGCTGATGGAAAACAATCTTTTGGAAAATTAAAAAAATAATAAAATTGTAACCCTGAGATGATCCTCAGGGTAGGCTATGACTGACATCAAACTCCTGTTACTTGCCAATTAGTCTCTCTCTCTCTCTGCTTTCTCTCAGAAGTCTGTGAGTATATTCTACCGAATGCAACCTTTTCATTTTCTTATAAGTAAACTATGATTTGTACTCCAGCACCAGCCTCAGAGAAATCAATTAAGTATGGTTCTGTCATGGTGGTTTGTTGTTTGAGCCTATAGTTCCTCTAACAAAATATAGTGAGGGGAAGTTTTTGACAATTTTGTTTTGCAGAGTAAGTTGTGAGCACTTTATAAAATGTTTTCTTCAAGTAGAAAAAATACAGTACAGTTTGAAGTATTTCTACGTTTTATTGAAGACAATGATAGGTCAATATTTCTCAGTTGCATTGTGTATTTTTTTCTGGTTCTTTTTTATCTAAACCTACCAACCTGCTGCAAAATTGCAGAAGTCTTTAAATCATTTACAGTCATTTTGATGACTTGCAAGCCAGAGACATCTAAGTGCTTTACACAAGGGATTTTTCTCCTTTTTCCAATCTTTGTGAGATAAATATTTCAATATGTAGTGTATAGGTGTATATATAAATATATACGTGAGTATACATAAATGTATATGACAGCTAATTCAGTTAGAACTGGTGGTGAAAAAGGGGCTGCTGCTTTTGCTATAGACAAAATGCAGATTCAATTAACTGCTCAGTCCATGTATGTTTGGTGCAATTACCACGTAATTGTCGTCATATCCAAGCACATAAAGCTCTGTTGTAATCCACAGGAGGCTTGGCTGCCTTGCGTGTGGGGTGAAATTCTAGGGAACTCTTGGCAAAGGGCTGGGCTGATTGCTGCATGTCACTCTTCCATTGTTGTCGGTTTGATTTGCCTTCCATTTTCATTTCATTTACCTCTAGTAATATGGCACCATGAGATATATATATACATATATATAGATATAAACTATACTTTGCCCAAACAAACTTTTTCTTTCCTTTCATTTGCAAAAGTTTTTGGGTTTGGTTTTTAGACTTTTGTTGGGGTTTTTTTGTTGTTGTTTTGGGGGTTTTTTTAAATAGCAAGGAAATTATAATTTTTAAATGCTCAGAGACAAGTTTGAACACCATGTTTTATTTTCTGTCTCTTTCTTATTAATGTTAGAATTTAGGGCATAGCTACCACCTATTTTAAGCGAATGCAGTTCAAGTTAGGCAAGTAGATTTTTTTCAAGTCTTGTGTATCCATCTGGAAATTACATTGATATAATGGTCTTATCCTCTACGTTGAAATACCTGTGTCTTTTAAATAATTGCTATACTGCTGGCTGTCAGTGTATACATATGATATAATTAGTAGGGTTTTTACATTGTCACAGAACTTTAACAAAAACCCAAAACTGAAGGAAAGCACTGACATAGGTAAAACTACTGTTCAAGTAGTTAAATCAGGAAAACCAGTATTGAAAAAACAGAAAAGATGATGATGGCTCTTGTGACCACATCAGTCCTTCTGCCAGCAGCATTTGCTGTTATCTCCAGCAGAGCAATTCTTTTGTCTTCTGCAATCCAGATTGGTAAGTTCAGGCTTTCAGGAATCCATAAAATCAGCCTGTTCTCTTGTCTTATTTTACGACTCTCTACAAATTCTTCTAGAGAAAGAATATAGTTAAATTCATAGTTGGCCTGGGGGAAAAGCTGAGAGTTTGCTGGGTACGTAGGTGGAATTTCTGAGTTTGGGACTTCTGATTTTAAAAGTTTCTAAAAAAACTGAGGCATATAAAAGGATTTATTGTTGATTTTTTTTTTTCTCAGAAAACATTTTAAAATGCAACTAAATACGTTCCTAAAGTAGGGTCTTATAAAAAGTGAGAAAATGGCAAAGTATATTTTCTTTCTGTACAAGTGATAATTTTAGAGTAGCAATGAAGAGCCCCTCTGTGCAGTATTTTTCACTGTGATTTCAGGGTAGTGCTGAGCCAGAGAGGAGAGAATCTGGTTTTGCCTAAGGTGATGGTGGTCTTTTGGCAGTTAATGAATAAGGGAATTGCTGCACTGAGGTTATCTCCTAGCAAAATACAAAAGTAATTGAAATCAGAATGAAAAAAAAAATAAAAATCCAGGAATAACTAATGATAAAGTTATCTGGAAGAGGAAGGTCTCCCACTGATCTTTTCTGGTTCGATAACTTCCTCTATGGGCTAAATACACACTTGTGTGTATCTATATTGCTTTTTGAAAGGAATAAAACACAGGAAATCTTTCATTGCTGTAAATTTGGTGGGGGGAATCCAGCTGTCTGTGACATGATTTTTTTTTTTTCATTTAAGATTTGAATGTATATTTAAAAAACAAAAAAAAAAAGGTATGAACACATGCTTGAATTACTGGAGATGTTTGGGTAGCTAGTTTTTAACGAGCTGTGTTTGTGATTTGATCACCTGGAGCTGGTCCAGCTATGATAGGGATAGCAGTGGAGCATGCTTCAGGCACCTTCAATTTTTAATTTTTTTTTAATTACTGTTTTATAAAAGTCAGCCAACTCTGCAGCTCGCGGTTGATTGCAGCTGAAAATCACAGTCCAGTGTTTGATTGTACGTACCCTCATTCTAGGTATTTATATTTCAGTATTCTTGTCTTTCTAGGTATGTCAAATGAATGACTGACTGCAGCTTGTTTCAGCATATAAGCTTTTATGAATAAAATCTGTCAATAGTAATTCTTGGGCCTCTAATATCCTAGAAGCCAAGTGGCATGAACCTTATGACATGTGACATTTTAATACAAACATGAGGGCAAAGCTCACTGCTGCTAAAGGGTGCAAAAAGTGATTTTGTAAGCATTCTCGAAAAACCCCAAGGTTTTGTAAATAAACGGTTTTATAAAAAATTATAGTATTCTTAGGAATAATTTTTTTCAGTGTTGTCCGTAATGCAGTGTAATTGTGTGTAATTTATCTTAAAGGTACTCAGTGGATTTCTCTTAGAGACAAAAAAATAGTGTGCACATGTAACACACCACATCTGAGCTGTTTTACTCATGTAAAACACTCACTGAAACTGCTTCACAGTGTTAGTCTATGAGACTTAACATCCTTTGCATAATGTAAATTTGTGTATTTCAAGCCTGGTGATGTTATCGCAATCCTTTTTCAATCAATACACATAGGATTTCATTTAAAACAAGCAAATCCATCTCTTTTTTTTCCATTAAGAAAAAGAAGGTATTACTGGTTAAGCTCTAGAAAGTGGCTGAGGTTCAACTACAATGATGATGATTCTCTGGTTTACCTGTGCAAGATAAATTGCACAGAATAATAGGTTATTTCCTGCTGTTCTTCTAAAAGAAAATTCAAAAATACGTAAGGAAATGGCTGTGAACTCCAGTCTGCTTAAGTCGTAGATTATGGACCTAGAATACAGTCCACCTAGATCCAAGGTTAAGTGTAAGTCCTAGATGTACGTCTGGAACTGTAGTGAGGCTTCATTATTAATAGTAACCTTGTGCAGCTTCTCTGAAGCAGTGGGAACCTCCCTCTCAGTATAAATGTGTATGATGCACTTCGCAGGATGAATGGGTACTGGACACATTTTCATCAAGTGTTGAGAATTTGAGGGGTTTTGGAGTTGTTTTTCCCTCAGGGAAGCTGTATTTTGTCTAGTAGAAGATTGGAACAGAGCTCGTAATTGGGAAGTGTTCTGTGATACAAGGTATGCTATCTATCCAGCCTTTCAAAACATCACTTAAATTTTGGATGTGGGAGTGCTTCTGTTGAAACTTTACACTAAAAGTTGAACGTGGTTAAGCGCTTCATTAGAGCAAGGAAATAAGCTCAGAGTGTGACAGGTTGAGACTCTGAGGCCAAATGCCAGTTCTGTTGACTGTTACACCTTCACAAATTAGAGCCCTGAAAATAAGGACTAATTATGCAGATGCATAGTAAGGGATCTTTCTTTGAGCTTTAAATAAACAATTTTGAAACCATCATTTTGGGACCTTCAGTTAAAATGCATATTTGTAAAAGACATTTATGTAGTTGCGGTAGGTTCTGTCACTATCTGTTTTAGGGATAATGAAAAATTCAGGTAGGCTATAGAATATCCACATCCTTGTAAAAATTCTGTTTTCAGCTTTGAACCAGTTATAGGACTTTAAAAAACAGTTGAATTTCATGAATGTCTTGGAAAAATTGTCTCATCTTACTCGTCTGAAGTTATTTGTTATGTTGTGCAGTCTAACATCTGTTCAAAGTTTTAAAATAGTTAGAAATGACAGCAATCTTCTTCTGCTGGAGCATCCACAAGAGTACTGGACTGCCCCAGGATCTGTGTTTACAGAACATAGGCTGCATAAAACGCAGAAGATTAGGAAAATGCAGAGGGAGTTGAAACTGTAGACAGCAACGTATTTCATGTGTGTTTTATTTATAGTTGTGAAACCTGTGTTTACTGAGAGCTCAAGTAGGTGCATAAACAGGCAAACAAAACCGATAAAGTACCAAACAACTAGTATAGTGCTAGCATAAAAAGAGAAGATAAAAGAATTGTGAGTATTTTGTTCTCTCCCCAGTTGTAGTTTTCTTTCTTAAACTTGTTACTTTGCTTATGGAGAGGGCTGTCATCTCACAGCAAGCAGGAAAGGAGCCTGATTCACCTTGCAGCACATAAGGAAATCTAATGCAATTAGTGAGAAATTTCTGAGTGATGTAAGTGCTCAGCCTCATAACATGATGTATAGGCTATAGGAGAAGGTATTAAAGTCAGATCATACCTCTGGTGACGCCATCTGCATCTTTGCAGTTTTATTGGATTCCAAAAACCTGATGTTCCCATGAGAGTTATGGGTCCACAGTCCACACTGTGCTTTAAGTTTTAGACTTAATTTCACCTATAGAGACTTGCCTATGTGAGCTGCAGGCTTTTTAAGCTAAATACAGTGGTCTTGGTGTGCCAAAACGTCCAGGTGGCCATAGGATAAATTCTGCTTCAGAGTAGCCTGAGCTGTTTCATCTCAGGAAGGTCTTGCCAGGCTGCTTGTCAAGAGCGCTGAGAGTGAAGAACTGGTTTCACTCAAGAGTCATCGTACTGGAAAGTATATGTGGCTCAGCTGGGCACATTTCCGCTTTGCTGTAGCAAAGAATTTTTATTGTCTCAGCAGATGGCCAGAAATCCTGAAACGTTGATTTAATTTACTGAAATCCAGCCACCAGACGGCAGCTCTTGTGGCTGTATCCATATGTAGAGCAGAATGCTTAAGGGGTAATATTGTCCTTCTAAAATTGAATTAAGCACATGTTAGAATGTGTTGGGGTTATGTAAACATATGTGGTGGCTTAGGGAGGGAGGAATAAGTGCTAAACTGATAAGGGGATTAGAGCACAAAAAAATCTTTTGAGAGCAGCGGTATTTGTCCTCCTGAAGGTAGGGGAGGTTGTGCTGGGTTGTTGAGTAGTTGTGGTGGCTGAAAGTCAGTTACGGGTTTTAAAAATTTTACAAGCATGGTAAGGAGTTGGGCATGAAAAATAAATTTTGGGCTTAATGCATGTGAGGAGACTTGCATATGTTAACATTTGACTGCCAGGGAAACTTCAATTTAGTAGGAAAGAGCAGTAATTGTACCAGTTGCTTTTTAGTCCCACTGTATCGAGGTGAGCAAATGGTGTACGATACCAGCTGAAAACTAGATGTCATCACATACTATCCACATCTATACACATACCCCCTCCTTATGATAACCTCTATCCTTTCCTACTGGGAGTATAGGAGGAGTAGAAAGGCATGCAATAAATTCGCTTCTCACTCTGGATACTGGCTGGACACTAAAGTGGTGATGAGAAAAACTAAGGCTCTGCTTTGAAAGAGCAGTCCCATGAACAATTCTTACTTTCATTTGCACTTGCTCTAAGAAACTTTTGCCCTATATACATGTTCCTTCTTCCCAAGGAAGACCTAAGGCTTGGATAAGCTTGGTTATATACAGTGAACTTCAGAACTGGTGTTGCTGTGTTTTTGTTGTAATCTAACTAGTGCTGCTTCCCTTTCATGAATCATTAAAGGCTCTCCTTTTACTGAAATCCATGTCTCCATGTACCAAGATAGCGGGAACATAAGGAAAGGTTATGGCGATGGTTGAAGTGTCTTGAAGAAGAATTTAGTAAACCTGATAGAGGTGGTTGGAAAAAATAGGAGCAGTGTTTTAGAAATGCTTTTATTGTACTGATGTTTTTGGTAGTTGCTTTCCAGTCATGAATTAGAGCAGATCGCATCAGCTAGACTGGAGAAAAATTGCTTGTTTTTTCTACAGCCATCTGCTTTGCTGTAAAATGCTTTCTCCAAGCTGTATGCAATCTTTTGCTTTGCCTCTGTCTCTGATTTAGCTAATGTTTCCTCGGGGGGTTTTTTTTTTTTTTTTTTTTGTTTGTTTGTTTGTTTGTTTTTT